>VRLP01002122.1:0-98884 GCA_009660295.1 Lophius piscatorius | reverse complement strand
TTTTATTTTTTATTGATGCTTTTATCTGCTTTTGCTTTGTAGCACTTTGAGATTTGATCCAAATGTAAAGTGCATTATAAATTAAATGTATTATTATTATTATTATTATTATTATATTAGTCTGCAGGCAATGTCTTTGTTAAAATGTTTAGAATTTTTTTTATCTTGCACACTTTGCATGTGTCTTAGTCTCATTATTTCATGACCTATAACCTGGGCAACTACCAGGCTAATTCCTTAGACACATTCTCAAACTCTAAAGAATGAGTCTTGTCCACTTCCAATAACTATGGAATCATCTGAGACCATTAAATGGTACTACTGACAAGTGTATTGGATCAATGCTGTGCCAGACTTTTGTCATCATGTGGTCAACTTTGTAGTGAGGATTAAAAGTACTGGGTTAGATTGAATAAATCATATACATAACACATCAACACTCTCCCAAAACACATCAACACTATCCCAAATCACATAGACGTGCACTGCCTGACTACTGCTTGAGGAAGTTTGCATCTTATCACTAATCACTTCCAACTTCCACATGCCAGATTCATACCAAAGAAAACACCTAGTATTGTCTAATAAGTGTAAACGGTGGGCACGCCTTTCGTTAATCCTCAGCTGTCAAGCTAGTATGAGCGTATGTGGACATTTTAAAGATACATTAAAGGGGAGGAATTTCTATTTCAGCATTGGAGATCATGTATCTGAAAACATGATGGCTGCTTTTGGGTTCCACAAGGGAGCTGCGTTGGACCTTTATTCTTCTATCTTTACAAGCTGCCACTGGGTGACATCATCAGAGGGCACAATGTTTTTTTTCACAGTAACGCTAATGATACACAGCTGTACATTACTGCTGAGCCAAATGATGATAATGCCCTGCGCTCCATCATTAAACGCCTGTCCGCGATAAATAAATCGATGAGCAATAACCTCCTAAAACTAAATTGAAACAGAAATTCTTGTAGTCGGCGCAAAAGCATAAAGGGAAATGTTGGAAAATTGTCTTGGTCAGCTGACTCCTTGTATAAGAGGTGTCTAGTCTAGGTGTAATTATAGACTCAAATCTGTGTTTCAAGGCCCACATCAACAAAGTGACCAAAATTACCTAATTTTTCCACCTTAGAAAGGAGCCGTCAAGGTTCGGCCATTTATAAATCAGGCCGATGCTGAAAAGTTAATTCATACCTTCATATCGAGCCTGCTGGATTACTTTTCAGCTCGGCTGCTTACCGGAACCAAGAGGAAAGAACACATCAGTCCAGTGATAGCTGCTCGGCACTTGTTACCTGTGACACACAGGGTTGACTTTAAGCTCCTCCAGCTCACCTACAAAGGTTTAAGGGAGTATGGCCCTGTCACGTTGCCCCCTCTCTGGTAGAGATATTTCCTCTAGAACACTGGGATCATCTGCTGCAGGCTTATTAGAGGTTTCTACTAAAAGCTGGATAAAATTGGAGAGGCAGCTTTGGTGCACAGGTAAACTTTCATATTTCGGTCCGAGCAAAAAAATTAAACAAGCATACAGAAAACCCAATATACCACTGCCAAGGCACAATCCCCACTTTCAGCAAATAGAGCTCTAATCCAATTTACAACAAGACTTGGACTCAAACAAAATGACTGTTCTCATAGTTTCTTTGAAATAAGTGAGAAAAAAAAAATCATAATACTTAATCTTTATGCAGATTAATTGCACAATCCAAAGGATCCATTTTTGCCAAATGTCCCACCCATCTACCAAGTTTCTTGGAAATCAATTGAATCCTGATGTTGCATTATTATACATCTTTGGCACGTAACTTTCTGGAAATTTATTTAATTGCTGCTGTGTTTTTGTTTTTCTAGAGAATGTTTTATCTAGTCCAAGTTTTATCATCAGTTATTATACTTGTTCAACCTCTTATGCGAGTTTCACATTACTCAGTCATTTAGTTTGTGTGTAATTTTTCCTCCAAAAGCTGTGTAGGTTATGAAAACATCATTTCCGACACTGCGTCTGCCACAGATCCATTGTTTTAACGCGTTAACTCAAAAACTACTTCATTAAAAATTTAAAATTGTATACCCTCATACACCTTTGAGTGAGGAAGAAGTGGACTGATTTTAGGAAACGTCATTTCCAATATTTCCGCCATTAAGAGAAGCTTTGTCAAAATGTATTAGTCCAGATTTAGTGCATATGAAATAGACTTGAGGAGCTCTATCTTATATGGTTATCATATTTTACTCATTAAAGGAGCTTTTTTCCGGTCCAAAATCTAGTGGCTCATTCCTCGCAACATGCCTAACCATTGAATCAAAATTCACAAAGATCGATGAAGTTGTTTTTGAGTAAAGTCCGAGAGACTGCTGTTTCTCTGATGTGGACGGGCTGAAGTCTTCATACACTACAAAATTCATCACATTTTATTTACTTCCCTAAATGGGATTGTTTGCTGTTTTGTTGGAAACACCCAGAAATGTTCAGTTCACCGTCTGCCTTTCCGAGAATGAAAAGCAAAACAGAAAAACAAACCAATCCCAACCATAATTTCCAGGAAGCTTCAGTTCCATTATTGAGAGGCCTGCGCATTGCAGCACTCTGCTGAGTCAGCTTTGTCAGGGTTATTTCTCATAAGGCTTGTGAAGTTAGGATAAATGCCCTCTTAAATATTCCAGCTGCAAAGCCAAAACAACACAAGCCTTGCTTGAAGGCACAAAATATTAACGCAGAAAATATCTCCCATAAGATCTCTTCTAATCAGCTTGTCATTTGCAAAAAAAAAGAAAAAAGTAGCTTTTGCAGAATGAACCCTTGATGGTATCATGTTTGGAGGTGCAGGTAAAGATCATACCGATGACCAGAAGCCTCATGTCCAACAGTTCATTATTGCATGACCTTTGGAAAATGAGAAATTCCTTGTGCTGTCAATTTTCCTTTTCTACCCTCCAGCTTCCCTCACAGTGAGAGATGGTGACTCCTGTCAGACACAAAGAGAGGTGAGCGTCCGACTAAACTCCCATACAGATTTAGTCAGAGTGTGAGCAAGAGGCAAAATGCATTTTGTACAGAAAGAGGATTGAATATAATACATACCAAAGTGCATCCTGGTTAAATCCCTTGATGGAGAGCAAAATAACAAAAGCTTTTGATCAGTGCAGCTTAAAGGAAATCCATTACTCGGGGCAGCAAAGCCTTTGGTCTTAGCCTGCAGTGTCCTATACGTTCACCCCCCTGCACCACGTATTCAATTAAATAAGTGTAAAAGAAAATCTATGTGTCATGTTGATGACATTGTGGGAAAAACATCTAAATGTGTGTTGCACCCTTCGTGAGATTTTCTCTCACACAGGATGCCAATTATTGATCAGACATGTTGGAATCTGTCCATGGTGCTGAAATTACTCGCTTCTGCTGGCTGAGGATGTAATTCGGTTACAAAGTGATTACATGATAAGACATGGTACTTTATGGACTTGTTTACAATAATGACAGAAGGTAAAATATCAAGAATGTACCTTTACTTTTGGTTCTCAGGTATTGAGAACAAAACAATTGAACCCCTCCTTTTCTTCAGGCACACATACACCATCAGTCCTAACCACCTGCCTAATAATGTGTAAGCCCCCTTTTTCCGCCAAACCATAGAGACATGGACTTCAAAAGAACTCTTCAGGTGTGCTGAATATCTTGGCAGCAGATCCTTTAAGCCCTGTTAGTTCTGAGGTGGGGAATCCATGGTTTGGACTTCAGCTTTGAGGAATGCTGCCAAGTCAACACCTTAGACTTGTTGTTTTTTCCACTGCCTTTAGGGATTTACTTGGTCGGTAGGTTGGCTAGATAGCACATGTCAATGGAAAACCACATGAATGGCAGGGTCAAAAGTTTCCCCTCAGGTACTTCGACATGGACCTTCGTGGGCTTCGTCTATGGCTACACAGCCCCAAGAGCAGCAAGCCGTGATGTATTGTGTGTTCTGATCCCTTTCTATCCAAACCAGAATCCTCTTTTTCAGCAATCTGTGCTGCTGTAGCTCTTCTCTGGAACTGGACAACACCTTCCCTCCCAACGTGGATCAAGGAGCCTTGCGTGCCCATGATCCTGTTGCCAATTCATTAGTTGCACTTCTTTAGACCACTTTGGTAGAATGCAACAGTGCAGACTGAGAAAACCCAACAAGACCTGTAGTTCTGGAGATGCCCTGACCCAGTCGTCCAGTCATCACAATTAGGTCTTTGTCAAAGTTGTTCGGCTCCTCACGCTTGCCCCTTTTTCTGCTTCCAACTTTGAAGACAAAATGTTCAATTCATTCATTATCAACCGCTCATCCTGTTCTGGGTCGCGGGGCGCTGTCGCCTAGCCAAGCTGACAGCGGGCGAGACTGTCTACTATATCCCTCTCACTGACAGGGGCCATTGTAATATAATAATAGATGTAATTTTGGCTTCACATGCCAGTGGTTATAAGGTTATGTCTTGTTGTTACAACAATATGAATCTAATCATAATCTGAAAGGAAACCTTAAAATTACATCAATAAACCTAATTTCCACTTCAAGATCCTATATGTTCCCCTAATATAGGAAATAGTGATTTATCGCCAGCAGTTGCTATAGGCCACTGAAAATGCGTGTGAGTGTGTGTGTGTGTGTGTGTGAGTGTTTGTGATTAGAGATGCGGTTGCGTCACCGGCTCGCTGCCGGGACAGATGACTGATTCACATATACAGTCAAGCTAGCTAGTACAGAATCGGAAATCTGAATGTTTGCCCTTCAAAATAAGTAAAGTGATGTTTTTTGCAGTAAGGTTGGTCTTGTTGTCAGGTACTGCTACCTAATCTCACAGCAATAACATTCTGGGTTTGGATTTATATCTTTTTATGTGGATGTTACATGTGCCCTGTGGGTTCCCCGCCTTCCTCCCACAGTTCAAATACACGCACTAGGGGCATTAGTGGATTTGTTTCCCATAGGTGTGAAGGTGAGTGCATGGTCGTATCGCTTTGACTGTGTCAACTGTTCAAGGATGTTCCTATCCTCTCATTCATTATCCTTTGGGATAAGATTCCAGCTCCACAGAATCCTGAAAACTATTACCATTGTAGACAATGGATGGATTGGTGATGTTATAGTACACTAACCTATTGATTAAAAATTTAACACTAGCCATGTTGGAGTCACTCTTGTCTGATCTCCCCAACAAACGTAAAGAGCAAGGTATGCAATTTTTGTTAAATTTCTCTTTTACACTGATTAAAAATGCTGTAACTTTTGATAATTTGGATTATTCTAACAACACATATGAGACTATTAGTCTTTTAATTTTTTCTGACTGAGGTCTGTATGTAGCTCTAAATATGAAGGAATCCAATAAGACCGATCTTTAATCCATTTCATGGAGAGATTGGTGATGTTATAGTACACTGACTTAATGATTCAAACTTGAATATTGCCCAGGTTAGTGTCAATGTGATCTGATCTCCCCTACACTTTTCCTTTGTAGGACAACACTTTCTTCATAGTTTGAGCTCCATACATACATTTGATGGGTGATGCTTTGCTGCAAAAAAAAGTACACATATTGGCATATTTTAAATATTTCCATTATAGTATAAAGGCTGAATGGTGCGATAGTTTCTAGCTAGAACTCTTATTTTGAAAGCAAATACAGGAAGTGATTCAGGTGATCTAGGCGATCTTGTTGCTTGCGCTCATGGCTGGAGCAGCTGTTGGCTTTCACCGGACAGCCGGGACAGAACGCTCCGACTGCTCGATGCACCGTCTTGCGCAGACTTCTGGAAAGCTGTCCTTGCACGCGAGCTCTGCCACCTGTTAGATGTATTTAATTAAAAAAAACAAAAAACATGAGTGAATGTTGAAGTGGAAAAGCCCCAGTGAGTGTTTTAGGTGACAGTTTGAAGTTGTGCTGCATTAAATCTGCCGTGGGATGTAAACACAGTGTTTGAGGACCACAGACCCGGGGTGAGGCTGCAGGATGAGACGAGGGGAGGAGGGATACGACTCGGACATCACGTTACCGTTTGAGCAGACGGCGTGATTACAGTTTACCATCATGGAGGAAAAGTTCCACAGACTCCTCTTCATCCCCATCGCAGCGGTGGTCTTCTTCATGATCGGGTATCAGTATATGTGTCCCGCGGACAGCAACAACTGCTCCTTCCGGGGGGACGACAAGGGCTTGTCCCAGCGATACTCCTCCGGGTTGGACCACGTCTACACCGAGCCTGATCCGGACGATGACCTGCCCTCCAAAATCACGTCTAACTTTAACTTCACGGAGCGGGACCTGGACAGACATGTGGACTTCAACATCAGAGGAGATGATGTGATGGTGTTCCTCCACATCCAGAAGACTGGAGGGACCACCTTTGGGCGGCATCTGGTCAAGAACATCCAGCTGGAGCAGCCCTGCGACTGTGTGACCGGACAGCGGAAATGCACCTGTCATCGGCCCGGTAAAGCCGAGTCTTGGCTCTTCTCACGGTTCTCCACTGGCTGGAGTTGCGGGTTGCACGCGGATTGGACCGAACTCACAAGCTGCGTGCCCGTAGTGATGAACAAGAGGGATAAAAAGAGTTCTCCAAAGAGCCAAAGGTGAGGTGAAAACCGGTAGGACAGGTGGAGGACAGCTATTCACTCATTCATATATCACTCACTCACTCACTCACTCTTGTTCTATTCACTAGCTCTGTTTTAATTATTATTCATTCATTCACTCATCCACTATCTCATTCATGCATTAACTCACTCCTTAATTTACTCGCTCATCACTCACTCACTCACTCACTCACTCACTCACTCACTCACTCACTCATTCTATTTCTAGTCACTAACTCTAATTTAATTCTTATTCATTCAATCATTCATCCACTATCTCAATAATGCAGTCTAACTAATGCATTGACTCACTGCTTTATTTAATAGCTCATCACTCTCACTTATTCACTCACTAATCTCATTCAGTAACTTTAATTCATCATTATTCATCATTATTATTCATTAATTCCCTCATAAACTAGCTCTTTTGTGCACTCTAACTCCTGAACCCATTTACACTCACTCACAAACTCACTCACTCACTCACTCACTCACTGAGCATGCCTGCCCTTACTCTCTG
This sequence comes from Lophius piscatorius, assembly GCA_009660295.1. Classification (NCBI taxonomy): domain Eukaryota; kingdom Metazoa; phylum Chordata; class Actinopteri; order Lophiiformes; family Lophiidae; genus Lophius; species Lophius piscatorius. The sequence continues at coordinate 91,759 of VRLP01002122.1, read as the reverse complement.
GTTCACTTGCAAAGTTTTTACATTATAAAGTCATTAACTCATTCAATTAGTGCTTGAATGAGTGAGTGAGTCGAATAACCTAGACCCATATAAAGTAAATTAACAAGTGAACCAGGAAGTTGTGATCGATCCCTATTGATTGATGAAGGAAGTCCGCCGACAAACACAGCACTGAGTGTGATCGACGGGATTAATCAATGTGATTGACATGCGGATAATTAGTAGTGTGGAGCTAGAATGAAAAAAAAAGTGCTTTTATTAATCATGACGATGGAATTGTGACACGTGTAACGGAGCAAATACATGATCGGCCTGATAATGGGACATGGGTATGATGGGCTGTTGGCTGATAAGGCAGCCATTACAGATAAATAAAAGACAAATTGATTGAGTAGACTTAACAAGAGCAGCAGCAGGACTCTGATGTCGTAGGAGGGCGTTTGCAAGGTGGGATTATGATACGCCATTAAGGGAAGACGAGGAAGAGGATGGTCATAACAACAAATTGCTGGAGAACAATGTACTGTTACATCACATTATATGAAGCCATGGAATAATAAATTCTCCACCTTGGCTCTCTACATCTTAGCCAGTCTCACCCTCTGATTGGTTTTATAATACAAGCATATGAAATAGGGCTGCAACTATGACTATTTTGATAGTCGATTAATAGTTTCAATAATTGACTGATTAATCACTTGATCGGATATTTTTTTTCTCCTGGTTAAATAAAGGTTAAGTAAAAATAAAGATAAATAAACAATTACTAACTGGCTCTTATTTTGCTATGAGCTTTTGAATATAGCTTTATTCCTAATCTTGCTAATGCAGCCCACATCGGACACACACACACACACAGAGGTGTGTGCACTCGGAAGGCAGCAACACACTTTCAGCAGTAACGTGAAACGTCTCCATCAGCAATGAAATGTGTATGACTTTAACGTAGGCGCACATTTGCAATGTGAAGAGCATCATCGTGATAAAATAATAGTTATTTGGTACTTTCAACGTTATTAACAATTAACTACATTTCAAACGTTACTTTAAACCCAACAAAATCGTTAAGTACGTGCCCTTTAACGTTGAGCTAGGTAGTTGGCGAACTAGTTTACAGAGACGAGTCGTCATGTCTACAGAGCCAACATGCCTCCGCTTCATACGCTGCAGTATTGCTGACGTCCTCCACGCCTGGACAGGTCAGCATTGACAATCATACAGTTGACAACATTTTTCGGCCGTGTAGAGGGAGAAAAGCTGCCACAGCTTGGATCGTTTCTGTCGCGATGGTGTTGGCACGGTGCTAATGTTTATTTCCTTCTTATTACGTGGTTTCAGGGTCAGTGTCTGATGAGGTCACCGACCAATCGACTACTAAATAACTGATTTCATTATCGATTTTTGTCGATAACGTCGATTACTGTATTAGTTGCAGCCCTAATATGAAATCAGTTATCTGATGACATTTGGTGCATGGGCGATGTTGGACCAAGGAAGAATGGATTAAATGAATGGGTGATTAAGGTACGGCTATGGATCCTGCTTTAGTTTTTATCTTCCTCCAACAGTGTGTAATATAGCCTTGAATCAGAGGGCATCAACTTTTGAGGATCCCCAGGACCTGGACCGCCATCAATTTTTTTGTTAACTCATAAACTACTGATAATGAACACATGATTCTATATGCTAGGAGAAGGTTTGTGAAAGGATAGTCAGTGTGGCTGAACTTTCGATAGATCTCCATATCGGGCAATCAAAGAGCCAAACATTATGCTGTGTTTTGGTCAGAAGGCTGGTTGCACTACAAGTTTGACAACAAAAAATCATTCATGTCTGGTTATTTTAGGCTCTTTTATATCTTTCGTGGTATTCCTTCATGAAAAATGAAAAGGCAGGGCGGTTGTTGCCAAAATCCGACTAGCTCTTCTTCTTTATCATTGTTCCACTTAGCACCGGTGATATCCCTTCCCTGCCATGTTTGTTTTTTGTCCTATTGATCAACTTTAGAACGGTTCAGGATCGATGTGAAAAAGAGTTTGACACATTGCTGATTGTCGTACGTCAACTCAATGTTGGGACCAGACAGTACTAATTTGTCGAAACAACCACATTGTGTTAAAAGTGGGCCACAATTGTGTCGTCCGAACCACACTTTGAAGACGTCTTGCTTGAGATAGTTTGGCAGTAGACCGGACTGAACTCAGAAGCTCTAATTACTCAGAGGTTCTAGGTCAAAGGTAATAGGATGTTCAACAGTCTCGGTTGTGGCATCAATATTTCCATATCTTTCCGGTTCCTTGCTGCCTTGCAATGCATTGTAAATAGCTGATAACAAGTAGATTAGGCACTTCAGCAGCAGCAGACGGTCCAGATTCCTAGTCTGAAGGCCTGTTTCAATTTCCTGTAATTAAAGACCTGCAGAAATCAGCTTAAGGGAGTAATCACTTAAGAAGGCCAATGTGCTCAGAGGTTTGCCGCCTGCATGTTGAAGCCAATTTACCTTGCAGACAGTTCAGAGAGCAAATCTCCATATGTTCCAGACATACAAAGGGGGACGGCGAGGAAGGAGAGCCCCTCCAAGAATCCTTCAGATGCATTATATGTCCGACGGGATCGGTTTGAAATGTTTTGAAGAGTCACCTCTGAGCCACATCAGCACTAAGAGCGAACCAACAACACACAGTTGACAACATCAACACTTGTCAACTGGATATAAGAGTCAGCACTCATTAACATGAACTCTTAGCCTCGGTATAAGGCTGATTGCAGACAAGAGAGGACTCCATTTTGATACAGTGCCACGTTAAAGAGGCTTCTACCTGGCGGTATTTGATAGGATGGGGTACTGCATTGAGCAGAGATGAAAAGTGCTCCAAGATAATGTGATACTTCAATGATCTTTGTAGTGACTTCATTTTAGTGTCTGGCTTCTTCCACAGGGAGGTCAGCGGTCATGAGCAACTTTTAGGGATTTGATGTCTGCTCAAGGACAAGCTTGTATCTGCTGGCCCTGATAATGACGTTGCTTGCAATGTCCAACTTTTTTTTTGTAACTTCAAGAAGTGAAGTCTGGTGTTGTCACAAATGACCACATTGAGGGTCTATGGGGGAAGGTAAGGTAGAGCCAGCGTGATTCATATATACATGTGAATTTCTCGGATGAGCAGTGAGTCACTCGACAGCCGCAAATCTGTCACATTAAATTCTCATGTCCTCTGAATAAGGCCTGCTTGATTTTCTGAATGCACATGTAAAAAATGTACCTTGTGAGAAATTGACCAACAGTCACATGAAGTCATCTTGTTGTCATGTTTGATTATGACCACAGAATAAAGATGACACAGACCTTATTTTGCAGCCATTCATGTTCTTGTTTTATCAGACCTGAAAGGCTCTTGTCCTATGTCAACTCTCCATGAAGGACAGTGATGCTCACTGTCAGAGTGGATCTGTGTATCAGTGCGTGTTTATACTCCTGCAAAGGAATGTTACTGTTCAGCTTAATGTAATATTTAAAGCAACTCTGTCCTACCCTGCATGTCAGCCCTGATCCATGTGTTCTTAAAAGAGTATTACGGCTGTTTTCCAATATCAATATAATCTCCTTTGTAGTTATGATCTGAAGTTCAGACGTACCCATACAGAGCATTTTACAAGGTTTAAGCAACCTCAAGCACTCAAAAACATTTTGTCCTAGTCGGATTGCAAATAAAAAGCATTCCAGCTCAGTAATAGCACATCGATTTTGAGGGATGACTCCCGTGTCATACTAGTCACAAACAGCAATGGGAATGCATTATGGGAGTAGAAGACGCCCACACCTATTCTGTCTTAAAGCTACATCCATGAGTAATCTAGTTTCTAGAGAGTGCTATCTCAGCCCTCAGACCCTACTTTAGTTGATTCTAGCATATGGCATTGCTCCAAAACTCTCCCAAAGGGTGCATTTACTGAAATACTGAGCTTAAGTCTCAGTTCCATTGTCTGCTACTTTACACTTCATACTTAAATAGAAACAGCATATTCTTCCTCATGCAAAGGACTATAGCCCAATTCCTTGTATATTTATTACCGCTACCATGTTGTCACCCATGTTTGTTTGGATGGATGAGGCTGTGGAGGATGGGTCTTGATTCAGAAAAGACTCCAATTATTATTGTTAGGCTGGCTATAGAGGTAAGGAAGCGCACTTCTGTCATTTCTCTTTTCTTTTACGTAAATTAAATTTAGATGATCGTTTTCACACTAAAACGTGATCATTTTCATGTTAAAATATCATAAATTGGACTAATTGGCCTGTGATTATATTTCAAACTTTAGTGAAGTAGCTTTACTGAAGTAGCTGACTGAACTTTTTCCTCTCCAGAGGATTGGATACATTCTTCCTTCTACACAGCTGACAACTCATAAAGTACTCTAGATACTCACATGAGTCCAAATACTTGGAAAAAGAAGTCGAGGAATTATGTCATAGCCTGAATGCTGAAAATTGCTGAAAGGGCTCATTCATGAAAATAACTATCTATCTGTTCAGTTTTTAGTGAGAGTGCTTTTGGTAACCTGTCTTGATCACCAAACTAACTGATGCTACACCCCAAACCTTTTCTAGACAGGTTTATATTCAGAGTTTCACAATAAAATGCATTTTATGCATGTGTGCTGTCAAATTGTAAAGGTTGTTTGTGTTTTATCTGTTTGTGTTTTCTTTTTGTGTTTCTTTCTTTTTTGTGTCAGCCACAGTAATGGTTGCCGACAGGGGCAAACGCCATACACCATGGAACGCATTAATGACTATACAGGGTACCCTTCTGCAATTTCAATTTCTTTGTTATACAGTAAAAACACAGTACGTATATATATACTCTTACATCATTCATTTTCTCAGATAATCATTTACCTACATCTATTCATTTGCCTCTCTCATATCTGGAAATTGTAATATGCTACCAGTTCAAGTACTTTCTGATTGGTACTCCACCAGTCATAGACTCCTGTAGGCCTTTGCTCACCGCATGAGGCTTCCACATTCGCATCACAGCGGGCAATTGCTGTAAGACTAGACGTCAAACCTGCTTCAACTGCTGGGCTGTCCTGTTTGTCCTCTGCAGCTGGCCTGACACCGAGCAGTCAGAGAGCGTAACATTTTTACTGACCTAATTATTTCAGATTAGAGCAAAGAATGTAGGCTGGTGAGAACGCAGATCAGCCTGAGTCCAATTAGTGACACGGTTTAGGTTAAGTAGCCATACAAGGATGAAATAATGCTGAAAGATTATTTCTGTCAACCAGTTAGGCTCCAGCCACTACGACAGAATAAGCGGTCTTGGAGAATGAGTGAATGAGTGAATGAATGAATGACTGAAAAACATGTGGTGGAAGGTTTTGACTTTAATCTTTCCCTTGCAGAAGCAGTGACTTAGCTTAAGTCCTCATCCCTAGAGAACCATCTGCATAGATTTCAGAGAAGGATGCATATTATTGTGTGTAGCAGAAAGTATTTCTTGAATACTTGGTTTTAATATTGCCCCGTAACTGTCAACTTGATTTTAATGGTAATGTCAGTCTCTAAGCTTACACATCAAGGTATTTGAAAGATAATTTTCAAATATATAACCTTTCGGGGACATTAATCAGTCAATCCGCTCTTAGCAGACTTTTTAATTTATATGAAATTACAAATAGTTCCTCCTACAGAATTCAAATTTACATTATAAACAGAAGCTGTCATAGCTTGAGGGTTCTGGTATCACCACTAATGTGAAATCATCACATTTTTTCCAGTCATTTTAGTTGTTCAATGCTGTAACCACAAAACTATAAGTCTATAATTAAATCATCCGAGTAAAATTCACTGAACTTTGACCAACTGGCTAGACCAGTCGGTCAAAGAGAGCTATAACTAGACTGGACTGGGCCAAGATATTAGCCATTATTGAAGCTTTTCAATGAGTCCAGATATAAATGTATCGAAATATGGCTTTCCATTCTTCATTATGTGTGTTTATTATGGCACTGCAAGCAATTGCAGGAGCACCTGCTTCAAAGCGTCTGGCCTCTATGTAGAGGCTTGATCCCAATTATTTGTATCACTGTTAATCATCAGCTAAAATCTCATATTGGAAGATGAATATGCATTTAGGCTGTCATCTGAAAGCGTCATTAATAGTCAGTGGCGTGGGTAGGGCTGGGTTCGGGTTCAGTGAAAACGGAGGAGGGGTGGATCCATAGATTTTTTTTTTATGCCCCCACCAACAAATGCAAAAACATATGTTCACCCATCTCCATACATATGTAACAGGAAATAGTCTATCCACATCCAAAAAGATTCCATCCATCTATGCATTTTCTGGGGTCGCGGTGGCAGCAGAAGGGCATTCCAGATTGTCCCGTGCTGCAGTAACGCTCTTCAGCTCATCTTGGGTGATACCGAGGGAACGTGATACCGAGGCGTTCCCTGGCCAGTTTAGAGATATATATTCACTCCAGCAGGTTCTGGGTCTACTCCGGGCTCTCCTCTCAGTTGGACGTATGGATGATTTGTCACTTCCTGTGGGTGGAAAAGTAAGTTTGTAGAGTACTTGGCCGCTCCATTTTTGGCTTGGAGTAAATGTGGATGCAATGCTGCAGCGTGATTCTGGAATACAGGCTGTTAAAACAGGTGATTTACCTTAGGTGGTGTTTAGATTGTGTCAACGCTTCATCCTTACCTCAGTGCTGGAGGCCACGGCGACGACATCAGGTGTTTACTAATGAGAGTCAGAAGCATGTCTTCAAACTGATTACATAACAGATCTTCATCGGCTTGTCAATGAAGTCTGGCTGAATTAAAGATATAACTGTTAGCACGACTCGACGTACAGGTATGGTAATCCATGTCACAGTCTGCAATGGAAAACGTGACCATGGTCAACACAAGGATGACGATATTAGCAAGTAGGTCCAACAGAGAGCTGAAGTCCCCATGGATTATACGTATATCAACCCTCTAAATTTCATTTTAAATTTGCAAATTCTTTATATATACCACTTTATTAGAGGAAGAGATATCATGAAAAGTTGGATGAAAACATTGGTAAATTTCCCTTGACTATTTTATTTTTCATTCTGAAAGTCTGTATTTCATTTTTCGTACACTTCAAGTCTTTCTCTGTTCCCCTCCTCTCTATTCCATCTCTGAGTGTATGTGTGGGCCGGAGTCCATACATGTGACTCCTAGCCTGCGTTTTTCTTGGTGGTTGGAATCTTCTTACCTGTGACTGGTCCTCACCTGTTCCTTATTGTCCTCACTACTCTTTTTATTTAAGTCTGTTTGTCTTTGTCTCTGTTGCAAACACTTTCCCTGTATTTCCCCTGAGTAAGTTTTCTGCAGTGACTCTGTCTTGTTTATACCGTTTTTGAATTCTGTTATCTTATTTCTATTCTTCCCCTTCCCATCTGCTTTATAGATTTGTGATCTTTCTTGGACTCCTTCTCGATGTTGACCTTTGCCCGTTTAATGGACTAAGTATTAAATAATTTGGATTCTTATTGAAATGCACCTGTTCTGCCTGGGTCCAAACTCTGTTCTTGTTAAATTAATCAGGTGCATGAAAGGAGGGGAGGGTATTTTATGTACTTATGGAAAAAAAAGTAAAATATCAGGGTGGTGTCAGCGGGATATGTCATCTACCAATGGATCTATTCTACAGTTATTAAAATGCTTTTTAATGCCAAATTAACATCCTGACATCAGGTTTCAATTTACATAAAGTATTTTAAAAAGCAATATTAATAATTCGTTTTTTTAAACTAAAGTACAAGCAGAACATTGCAACTGCCGGCTATATAATCTAATTGTGTTAATATTAACCACTTAGTAATACATGTTTTTTCAGGTGTCTCATAATTATGGCTCGGCAGACTTTAACTTGTGCCGATTGTCAGTTCATTAAAAAAGTATATTAAAGTTGTAGAATGATTTTGTAAAGAGTTCATTGGAATGAAAAGAGATGATAAGATATTTTTTGGAAGTTGTTGGCAGCCATGGCGAGGGTTTGAACTCCCAGAGTGCCCTCTTTCTTGATCATTACCTCCACCAAAGAGGTTATTTATTTACCTTGAGACCATTTGTTTACTGGTAGATTTGTCAGCTTGATTACAAAAGGAAAATCTGAATGCATTGTCATGAAACCTGGTGAGAGGATGGCTGTAATGGTTTGGCCAGAATAAATTCCACTGAAGTTTTTATGTGGACAAACCACCAGATCCAGGATTTATTTTTCTTTTTTTGATGTGAGATCGGGTGTTTCCCACATTTTCTCAGGAAAGAATGTATGGCTCTTGAGGAGGCATATTTAGGCCACTGGCCTGTATAAGTTATCTGAGCACTTAGATGGGGATAAAAGAAAATGTAACTGTTAAAAATCCAGCAATTTTTAACAGATATTTAGATATTGGTTACAGGACTTTGAGTATGGTTTTGGGTGATCCTTGATTCAGTTAAAGTGAATTGGTATTTACCAGAGGTATGCGTTCTACTAAGAGAAGTCATTTATAGAATCATTTGAGTTTTGACATTTGATTGCTTAAAATATCTTCACACACTTTGCCATTTACATTTTAGCTGAAAAATTCACTCCTATGAGAACCCCCTTTGATAATAATATATAATAATAATAATAATAATATTAATATAAATAAAAATAATAATTATTATTATTTCCATGTAGCAGAGACAGCCTTCAATAGGAAAGGCTCCATTGGAATGTATTTTAACAGAACATGTTTTTATTCACCCGTTACAGAGTTGCTGCTGTTTCTGGGGTTACATAAATCTGGCAAGCGCAATGTGAATCTTTAGAAAGCTGCAGTGATCAAAACGAAAAGATCTAGATAAAGATATCTATTCATCTATGTTTGAAGAATATATTCCGATACAGGTTTAAAAAATATATGGTAAAGTTAAAGCACTTCTCAGAAAAAATGTATCCTTTCTGTTGAATCAAACCCCTCAGTGCACTAAATTGAAGACAGTAAGCCCTCTCATATTCTTTAAGAAATGTGAGATATTCAGAGGATCTTGATAATCTCTAGTCTCTTTAGGGGGATTAGGGGCAGTCGAAGACAGGTTTGTCGCACTCAAGAGGACGAAGGGGAGTAATGGGGTTGGGTTAATCCAGAAGCCCGGAAACCTTATTATTCAAAAAGCTTTGGACTGAATTGAAGATTGCTTTTTACCAGATAGTGTATTGATTTTGTGAAAATAATGAAACTGTTCAATTATATGGGAATTACATCAGATTCAACAAAGCTATGAGTGTGTGATGTAGGACGCTGTACTCAGAATTTGCAAAAAAGTTATTGTGCAGAAACAATCTGAACCGCTCTCAACTTTCAAAGATTCGGCGACAGGCGCCCCATCACATTTTTGTAAACAGTGTATTCCTATGATAAGATTATCCATCCTTTGCGTGGGTAGATGCGACCTTTGCAGAGTACTGTCCACCATTTCTCCTTTCCATGCAAAGATTAAGATGTCAAAGGTTAAGGCTAAGAAGCTAAAGCAGCACACGGCAGGTTGCGGTGCGCGTTGATGTCCTCGACATAATGCTTCCCGAGGGTTTGTTTTAAAAACCGAATGGGAAAAAGAAAATGGAGCTACATTTTAATAAGAAAACCTTCCTTTCACTAAAGAGTATTTTCCATGCTGATGCAGCTTGTATTGAATCTTGAAATACTCTACATGATTTAATTTATTTAATTGAAGTATATGCTGGCTGCAGCTGCTCACATAGCCCATCGCTTAGTTTTCATCAAAACCACATCTTTACACCCTAGCTTGTCTGGACAACTCAGTCTCGTCTTTCTGGAAGCTCTTCTCGGCTCCCTCGTCTCCCTCGTCTCCACACAAGCTTCCCTTGGGCTTTTCCTTAATCGCCCAAAATAGCATCTCATATCTGCGACCAATGAATATCACATTGCAGCATAAGTCTGCTTGCTTGTCGTTTCTGTCTTCATGCTCTCCTTCTCAGTATGTGCTTGTTTATGATTTATCAAATGACTTGAATAGATATTTCCCCATAACTGGGTGATTTTCTGGAGGGGAAAGTGCGCTGTTGGCAGATCATTTACAACAGTAGGAGAGTGTTGCTGGCTACAACACTCTCCTACTGTCTGAACCGCTGTGTGAACCGCGGTTAAATACAACTCGTAGCGTGTGTGTAGCGTGTGCGTAGGCTCGTTGGATAGTGATCCTGCTGTGCACAGATGGGCATAGGGATCGTTTTGCCTTTAATTGGCAGCAAAGATTAAATTAGTACAAGAGTGAAAATCAGATAAGTGAAAATGAATCCCACTTGACCTCTTGGACTAGAGAAGCATGATGGGACTTGCCTGGTATCTGTGCAGCTGATCAACATCACTCTGTCATTGTGATCACATTACCTTTAACATGCAGAAATGTAATTGCTGAGTCGAACATCTCTCTTTCATTTTTCTAATTTCAGTCTATTTTACTTTTTTTTCACCCTTTTTTTGAATTTGTGCTCCTTTCCTGTGTTTTATGGTTCTCTTCTTAATTACTTCTGCTCCCCTGTTCACAGTTAAGTGGGCAAAGCTGGAAGGCAAGCTAATATTTTATCCTCTTCACCAAATATAATGTTATCTACTAAGTCTGCCCTGGTTCAAGAATTTTCTCCAAGCGCTGAGGTTCATTCAAGACTTTTCTTGCAGATATGACCACTCTCAAATCTAGAGTTTTTCCTTCTTGGCAAGGTCACCCTTGCAAAAGAGCTGCTTGATCTCAATGGGATATATCCTGTTTAATAAATTTAAAAAAAAAGAGCGTTTCATGGTTTATTTTCATCTAACTGTAAAGCCCTATTACATTATAAATAATAAATATTCTACATTTAAGTTGTGAAAACCTTCGAAATTAATGTTGATCTAATATTGGGCCTTATTCGCGAATATTTTTGTAAAGTTTTCTTACATTTTTCTTAAGAAGACTCCGAAGAGAAAACCTATGTCAGATTCATGAAGCGCTCTTAAACTTCTTGAAGCTAGTGCCTGTGATCCTAATTAGCATAAGTAAACACTCCCTCAATACCCATTAAAGGGCAACAGACGAGAGGCACGTATGCAGCACTCATACGTCTGCCACAGAGATTGTATCGAAAAAAAACCAAGAAAATGCCAGAGAGAAAGTGAAGCACCAGACCCCAAATGTAAAAAAAACCCCCAGCAGTTCTGAAGCGGAGATCTTTCTGCAGGATGTTAAGAGCAAACAGTTTGTCTCCTTTATTAGTGTCAGTAGTAGATATAAAATAACACAAGAAAATGTGAAGTTATAACAGTGAATGCTGTATCTGGAGGGGGAACCACAGGGACCAAAAAGGGACACTAATCTTGAACCATCACATCAGTGACCAAATATTTATTAATGGACAATCAGGCTTCACACTGTGAGGCGCAGTCAGCGCCTTCCTGCAGCAGCGGTTCAAGATGCAGATTGTAATTGCAACTCAAAGGCAATTGTTAAAGGAACCCATGGGGAAACATAAACTCTTCCAACATGGATTTGCTTTATCTCGGCGTGTTATCAACAACCCAAGTTTAGCGTGAAATTGATGTGCAGCTCTCTGCTTATTTTCAAATTCAGTTTTTCCTCCAAGCTTGGCTCACAGAAGAGTCCGTAAGTGATACTTCATTAATGAGTGAAGTTCAACAGCAGAAGTTTTGTTGTTTTTGTAAAACACACTTGAACTAAAATGATGTATTTTACATGTCTGAAAGATGAAATAACGACTCACCAGGTTGATTGTTGTGTTTGGTCGGCCTCTGCAGTGCCATTAACAGTTTCCATTAGGCTTTTATCATGAGAGAACTGTTTCCTCGATGGTAGTGAGCGAATTAACAAGGCAGATATTGATTTTTGACGGAGAGTTTCCATTGTTGTTTTTTGATGGCCATTTAAAGCGTGTGAGTGAGGGACAATCCTTGAGGGCGATCAATGGTGTTTGCAGGTTTGCCGTGTGGAGAAAGGCTGCAGGCTGTGAGAAGGGCACCATGCTGTGGTATGGGATCGATCTGTGGCAAAACGGGACAAGGCTTTTTCATGCTTGGGCCCTGGTGTGAAATAAACCAGGTTGAATGACGGTTGTTGCGTGAGAGATGAATCATAAAAAGGACTTGTTTTCACTCAGGATTTCACACAAGGACTCCACAAGCACAGTGTGGATTTAGAAACAGCCAAAGTTTTAGGGCTGCTGTAGTCACACTATATTAAAACACACACATAACACCAAAGTGGTAATATTTTATTTTTCCAGACTGACAGACACAACTTCCACTCCAAAACAATTTTGACATTATGTACAATGTCTATAAAAACAAAATTGTTAGTAAATCCTTTTAAAACGCAGTGCAGTTCAAAGACAAGGTATTTGATATTCAATGTGATTGGTTTCTATAAGCAAAAATGATTCTGACTTTGATGCCCGAAACACTGACACTGATGCTGGACAATGTGTGTCCAATGACCAGGAAGCCCTGACTACTGTAAAAACTCAATTTGTGCTGAATTGGATAGCCATAACCTCCACTGAGAAACGCTCTTCAGCTGTTGGACCTTAGCTACATAATAAACTCTCCCTTGGGAGTTTAAGCGTCGTTTGGCTTATTAATTTCATTCCTTCTCACCGCTATCCCAATAGCCCATGCAGATTTTCACTTAGTGGCAGGCCCCCACTAGGTTGTGAATTAACAATTTTTTCGAGGATGCACCATTCATTGTCAATCATGATGTCATAATCATGTCGTTATCTCTTGTTACTAATGAACCTCTTTACATTTTAAAGTGTCCAAACAGTTATTTTTGCGCATTCAACAACTTTCCCAGTTTTTGTTGCCATTGACCGGCTGTTTATGGATATGTGTTGCTGCATACAATTCAGAATAAACATATTTTTATAACCGCTTTTCCTGATCAAGGTTGTAGGGAGGCTGGAGCCGATAAGATGCGTGCAAAATTATAGCTAAATCGCCAGTTTATCACAGGGCTGACACATAGAGAAAGACAAACGTTCACGCTTACATTCACACCTACAGCAATTTAAAAATCACCAATTCACCTTTATTGCATGTTTTTGGACTGTGGGGAGGGGCTGGAGAATGTGGAAGAATCCACACAAACACACTGAGAACTCAACACAGAAAGACGCCATAACCAGAGATGGATTTGAATCCAGAACCTTCCCGCTGCGAGGCAACTGCTCCCAACTAAACCACCCAGAATAAACACATATTTACCCCCCAAAAAAAGATGACACTATTAAGATGATGAAGTATAATCTTTTCAAAAATATTTTCTAAATGTGGTTGTTAAATAGATCGAAATTCTAAATAGGATTAGGAAAATGACTATGACTTGATTTTGCTTTAATCCTATTCTATAGAACATTCCAACCTTTTTATAGTAAGTGCTGTAGCTATCACCTGTAGCTCTCCACAGGAAGTTGTAGCAACGTTCAGCTTATTGATTTAATCAGTTCTCATTAGCGTTGTTAACCAGAAGCTGTAAAACATTACTCTTTAATAATTTAACAAAGATAGATTTAAAAATTAGCGAGTGAGTATTGTGTGAAGACCAAAAACAGCTGGAGGAGATGGACTTACCATTGATCAAATAAATGCTAATGTTGCTGTATGTACTCATAAATAAGCGACTTTTTGCTAACATGTCAGACCAAGCCAACCTTTAAAGGTCATCATAATATGTCAGTTTCCAAGGAGACAAAAAAACTGTTGAAATCTTTCCATTCTATCCACTTTTTCTCTGAGCGTACTTGTTGAGCATCTTCTGAATTCATGGATGTTTTCTACTCTTATAAGTGCTATAAGTATGCTTGAGCAAAACAACCTCGAATGAGAAAAACCTCAACCATTCTTCCAGGGAGTAATTATTCTTCACCGTCATGATGTGGCCCTGCCTCTGTCCCTGACATGAGTAAGTGGAGAGCTTTGACATTTGCTGCTCTTTGTCAATAGGTCATGATGAAAGCACAGATGCAGGAAGGTGGGGTTGCATTGATGTTTATCGATCTCGCTGTCACTTGGTTAGTTGTACAGATAGATTATAGGCACAGTAGGAGGGAAAAAGAGAGGACAGCTTCTTTTCCAGGAAGCACAACAAAAGCCGGTTTGTGAGGCTGACGTTTGTCCATCCATCTCCTACTGTCCATTCAAGCCGGCGGAGATGGTCGAGTAATTCATTTAGCCTCCTCTGTGCAAGGCCATTATCTCTGGGTGGTGTGTCTGTCCATGGGTGCGCTTTGCCATGATATCATCATGCCACTCACTTAAGTATATATTACAGCTGATTGATATCTCCCGTCTGGCAATAATTGCTAAATTGTGAACCTTTTAAGGCTGTTGGGCTAAGCACTCTTTGCTCACTAACACAACTTCTCTGTTCATTGATCAGATTTCTCCATTTAGCATTGAGCGTGGATAGAAAAGAAACAGCATTTGCAGATGCACTTATTGTCAAAGCTCCGGTGTTTGCATTTAACACACAGCAGATTAAGAATGAGAGGATTTATCTGATGGGGATGGCGATTTTAGCATGTCACAAAACGACATGCCTTTCACAGGTGTAAATACTATCGTAGTCAACATCAACTCATTTTCATTTTTGACCCTTTTTTATGTGAAGTTCAGTCAAAGATTTAACCTTTTTCCACAATATGCCGATATTGCATATTTTTGCAGCCAAGTACCAGAATTATAGGAGTGAAACTTAAATATAGCGAGAGAGTCAGAATTCTATAAAAAAAAACATGGCCCTAATTCTCTTTAGTACATTAAAAAATAAAAATAAAAATTTACCCTTGAAAGAAACCTGAGATTAAACTCAAACTTTTTCTCAGAAGTATTACTTAATTTACCGTCTACAAATTAAAAAACAAAAAACCGTGTGGTGTGCTTTACGTGATAAAAACGACTTCCTCTTGGTCACCTATCTTCCACCACTTGCATTCACACACAAGATAAAAATAGACAACAAGAAATGGAGCAAAGTAAGAACTTAAAAAACAGGATACACAATAAAACAACAATTCCCCCAACCACACATCAACGTTCTCATCCACACACCAGGCAAAAACAGCTACAGAATGGGACTATAAAAACAGGAACTGTAAAAGCAGGAACTTCACTGAGGAAATGTTATCATACATTTTCTATACTGGGTATAAATGAGAGTTCATGGCAATTACAATTCTTCTTCTTTTATCAAATCAAATCTACTATTATTATATAATTGTTCAATTTATGGAATCATCCTGAAGAGTACTTCCTGCAGTACCTTAAAGTACCTCTAGGGGTTATCTGTCCCTTATTGTCTAAAATGACTGAATTTCTCAAGAACTGACTTTTAAACTAAATTTTTACTACAAGACAGTGTCCTTCCAGCTGGACACCAATCATATGTTCCTACAGTATTAATGCTATCAGAGTGAAGCTTTTAATGGCACCCTTTCCTGTAAAAATGTAGTCAATGGAATAAGTCTTTTCTTGATCTACAACGAGTCAAGGATGAAACTTACTCTAATCTACAACTTGTAGATTAAACAGATGATCGACAGGTAAGGGTCAATGATTAATAAAACAGAAAAGTACAAACAGGAAAGCGGGCGGAGACGGTGCATTAGATGTAGATGTGACCAGGGTGATTTCAAATAAAAAATAAAAATGTGTTGGTCATGTGGTGATAAAGGTATCATTTATCAAAAGCACAAGAAAAGTCTTTATGTATCCTCTATGTGTTAAGGCTTTACTTTCCCATAATAATAGATAATTAAGTGGACAATAAGTTTGTTTTGAGAAGCTGAATAGATTTAATTAAATATGATTTCTAACATTTGCACTTGCTTAAATGTCGACTTCTTTATTATAGCAGTGAGCAGAGCAGAATAAACTAGAATACTTCTCAGTTTATTTTAATATGTGCCTGTTAATAAGTGTGTATGTTAATACTTATATCACCAATGCTAAGTAATTCAAATTTTTAATTTAGTACATTCATGACAAATCATAGCTCTAGAAATATACTAAAATCACTGTGAATAAAATGAAAAAATTCACAATTCCCTATTCTTCACTCAGACTGAAATTTCTCTGAAATAACAGATAAAGCCATGGTTTTCTCCTGCACCCGCAGGTGCAGACACACACATTGGGAGAAAGAGACAGAGAGACAGACTAGTTAGATATTTCATGTAATAGAGGGGTACATCGTCGTTTACATAAATTGCTTTGGATTTAAATTAAATGTTCCCATTAAGCATAAAACATGAGATAATTGCTCGCCTCGCACAAATACCTCCCAATTATTAGTACTAATCATATAATCATAGTCATATTACTAACACACTGTCAGCTTAAATACATTATGACATATTACATTATAACAGTACAGCACTAAGTGCATTTACCCAAGCACTGTACTTACTTACACATTTTAAGTATTTGTACTTAATCTGATTATTTCCAATTTATGCTACTTTATACATGTAGTCCTACATCTCAGAGGGAATGGTTGTCTGTCTCTGTGTCGGCCTTGTGATGAAGTGGCAAGATGTCCGAGGTGTACCCTGACTCTCGCTCCATGTCAGCTGGGATAGGCTTCATCCCATGCGACCATGAACGGGATAAGCGGTTGCAGATAATGAATGAATAAATAAGGACATTTTACTGCATTAAAGTAGACATTTCACGTTTACTTAAGTAAGAGTTTAATTGGAAGAATTTCACATGTAGTAAAGTATTTTAAGTCAAGTACAGGATCTGAGTACTACCAAAACTGCTTTAGGAAGCCATTTGATTATTTTCCCTTTTCCCTCCCACAGCAGTGGCAGTGTTTGTTTTTGAAGAGACACTCAGCAACATAAAGCATAACGTTGGGAAAAACTTTAATAATTAGCTGCTACCGGTTTTTCATTGTGTTGAGACAAACGATGCAACAGTCTTTTTTTGATAGAAAATTCCATTTAACTATTTCTGAGAGTGTGTGATTAGGTAAGGGGTATCTTGGAGTAACCCACAAAGAAAAAGAGGACTGATTTTGGGAACACGTCCAGCTCATCACAGAAGTCTGTGCTCTTTTGGCCAGAATCCATCCACATCGTCACAAGGAGAGAAAATCCAATGAAAAACCCTGTTTTGCACCTGCAGTTTAACAGGAAGTCAAAGAAAGAACAGGTTGTGAGGAATGCATCATGTATGGGAAACTCAATGCTCCCGCAATGGGTTTAAAAGCGAATCTTCCTACGAAGCATTACATGGCCTTGAATGTGAATTCTTTAACTGTTGAATTAAATCTCACCGATGGTAAATTGCATCCATGAGGAATGAAAGAAATGCAATGTTCAACTTTCTATTTGGTTTCTTTCTCTGATACTGTAAGGTCATGGTGATCTCTGCTCACAAGATGAACATTTTCAATTTTGCTTTTATCAACGCTCTCTTCCTATTGAAAGCTTCTTTTTAAATGGCTGAAGGTCTGCCGGTGTCATTCCTTCACTCACCTCCATTTCATGCTGGTCATCTCTGAACTCTGACGATAAGAACAGAAAGCAGGGTTTTTCAGTTGAAAGCGTTACGTGAAGCCACGCTAAAGCAATTTCTGAAACATCCTTCAAGGCAGACCAGAGTGATCTAGACGTTCGAAAGGTGCTGCAGACAGAGAGAAACTCATTAAAAGTAGGCTGGGGGAAATTGCTGTGATATAAACAAAAAAATCTGTCCCATCTGCAGGATATTAAATATAAGTTTGTTTAGCTAGTTTAATATAGGTTTGGTTTGCATCGCTGTCTCTATCATTACTCTCTAACACCCTTAGACGCACATGATGTTTTTTAATTTAAGTCTTAATCACATATTCAGTGGTCTGTATATACTCAGAGCACTGAGATATTTCTTCCAGCTCATATTTCTTTTTTATCTGCAGCAGGATATGAGAATTTTGGATGTATAGTTTCATTCTCCTTCACACCGCTGAAAATGTGGCTTATGGTGTTTTAACCAGACGGTTTGTATCGTTCACCGCACATAAGCACCACCGCAACTTTAATACAACATGCAGGACGCCATGGTTTAACAATGCAAGGGCTATTTGACTGAAATAAAACTTGCATTATCTATACAAAAATAATCATTATAATAACAGGTTGAAATGGGAGCCATTCTACAGACAGAGGTATCTGACAGATACTGACATCATCTTGGTCAGGAACAAACAGCTGTTTCCCCCGGCTGATATTGGTAATCGAAGCTACTAGTGTTATTGTACGTTTGTTGACCCTCTAGGGAAAGTGCTAGAGGGCAAGGGGTTGATGCGAAACCAGTGTGTGGCTATCTCAGAATGAATTAAGTCATAGAAGAGCAATTTAGACACAATGCAAGCATATCCATGTTTTTTTTTTGTTTTTCTTTGTTTTTTGCTGATGTTTTTTCTTTTTGCTGATTCAAGAGGTTTATTGTCATATACACATTGAAAAAAACAGCAATTTACACCATGCGATGAAATGCTTACTTTGCCGTCCTCCCCTCACTGAGACAATAATTAAGATTGAAGCAAAGGTCACACGGTTTTGCATCCCCCCACTTTTTTTGAGCTTGGATAAGAAGGTATGTGAAGTTCCATATGATGAGAGAAGTCAGCCAGGAATATGTTGGAAAAAGCATGTCATCCTGAATCATTAGAGAAAATATGCCTACAGGATGCATGCATAACAGCAACTTCTCACCATGAAGAGTCTACAGCTCTGTCCCTGTTAGGATGTTCATTGCTGTGGGTAGGAGGCCTTATTCCACTGTGGAAAACAAAGGGTGTTTGAGTGATGGTACTCACTCACAGAGTGTGAAGAGGAACGGTGCTGTGGACATGCCTTTTCTTTGAGAGTCACTAAGGCACGAATAGTAATCTGCTTGTTTGATCTAGCCCAAAGGTCTCTTCATTAAAAACTGTATATTTCATCCAAAAATATCAAATTCTTGTCAAATAGTCAGATTGGCATCAAAGAGCTGTGATTTCACATACCACCAGCATCTGCATCTGTCTATTACAACATCTTGGTTATGAGCCATAGGGTTTTGTAATTATTAAACAGGACCAGTTGGCGAGTTTCCCTCATTATTATGACCTTTTAACCTGTGGTTTAAGTGGAAGGATTGTTGTTCTGCTGTCACAAAGCTGATAAAGTTGGCACTAAAAGCGAGATCAGGACCATCTAATTCTGAAGTCGCTCAGGTCGCCTCAGAATGCTCCAGTATCACTTCAAATTTTCAAAAGTTCCTCGCTGCCCTCATACTGCGTTCTTTCTGAAAACCCCTGACATCCTTGAGCTAATATGATACCTCATCTGTTCCTACAGGAACTTCTACTACATCACCATGCTACGTGACCCCGTGTCACGCTACCTCAGCGAGTGGAAGCATGTGCAGCGAGGGGCCACTTGGAAAACCGCCATCCACATGTGCGATGGCCGCCCACCCACTCAGGATGAGCTCCCTGCCTGCTACAGCGGTGAAGACTGGACCGGCGTGCCCCTGGCCGACTTCATGAGCTGCCCATCTAACCTCGCCAACAACCGGCAGGTCCGCATGTTGGCAGACCTCAGCTTGGTTGGCTGCTACAACATGTCCTCCATTAGCGAGCTGGAGCGAGGCCGCCTGCTGCTCTCCAGCGCCAAGGCCAACCTGCGCAACATGGCTTTCTTCGGGCTGACGGAGTTCCAGCGCAAGACGCAGTACCTGTTTGAGCGGACGTTTGGCCTGCACTTCATCCGGGCCTTCACGCAGATCAACAGCACACGTGCCGCCAGCGTAGGAATCAGTGAGAAAGTGCGCTGGCGAATTGAGGGGCTGAACGCCCTGGATGTTGAGCTGTACGAGTACGCCAAGGAGCTGTTCCTGCGGCGTTACCAGTACAACCGCCAGAAGGAGCACCAGGAGCAGCGTCTGAGGAGGTGGCAGGAGAGGCAGCAAAGGCAACAACACAGGACCTATTTGGCTCAGCTGTGGAGACTAGGAAGAGGAAGTGGAGAGGAGGAGGAGGAGGTGAAGGTGCCAGAGGAGGTTGCCACTACAGAGGACTACAGCAGCCAGGTGGTGCGGTGGTGAGGAGAGCACAGGCACCGGAAATACCAATGCGCCGACTGATTGCTATTTGATTTGTGCTTTACTCTCCTCCCTCCGTGTCTCACCTGCTGTGAATCTGCCAAAACTTCCCGCTGTCAGCCTCATAGAGCTTTGTCGGACCACCGAATGGTGTCTTAATATTTATGGTGGATGTAATTGTCATGGCAACATAACCATTTATGGATTTTTTCTTATGGCTATTCGGCACTGCAGTTGTGAAATGTATTTATTTATTTATTTATTTGTTCATTAGCAAGTGTTTGAATGTTCTTAAAGCAGTGAAAATGTTTTTTGAAATATGCTAACGATTAGAAGGACTGAAAATAATAATGTGAAGAAGGCTAGCTTATTTTAAATATGGTGAACTGAAGGATGCTCTGTGTCATGTTTGTTATCTAGCGCTGTGTTGATAAGTGAAATCTTGTAGTTACTCTGTGATGTTCGGCTTCATGAGAATATCAAAGCACAAATTTGGAAATAGACCACAGAGTGTTTTTTTTTCTCTCCGACTGATTAGGCTGCAATATACAGAAACAGTCAAGGCAATTTCTTGCAGGAAATGTGTTCAATAAAAGTATGCAGCATCCAGTGAATAAATGTGTCCCTGATGGACTCTCTCTGGTACGTTTGTGTACATGAATGTGCTTCGCCTCACACCTTTCTCGGAGCTATTTCTCGACAACTTCTTCCACGTCCGCACATGTACGGACTCAGTAATGAGGCGTTTCTCTCAAGGAGAGAGGAGAGCTGCAAGCCTGAATGACAAGCTGTCAGAGCCACTTTCAGGACTCTTATATCACAAAGAGAGAACATTGATATGTCCACCATTAGCTGATTGATCACAGGCTCACCACTTCCAAATTGATCATTTAAAGTTTAATTGAGCATAGTGCTGGCACAGCAAAAAATAAACCAAACCCAACCGCTTGCTGAATTCTTTTCCTACAAAACCGGACATGGAATGGCATACATCTTTGCAATCCTGCAGAAAAAAAATCTATTTAACGGGCCTGCGAGTTGTTAGGGTGACGGGTGATTGCTTTACTTTAATATCCTGTGGCTGTAATAACTTCCTGAACACTCCTTGTTCATGGGATGGAAAATGAGCGTTGGGGAAGATCAGAAAACGAAATAGCTATGTTTACGGACCAAGATAGCCATTCGATCCAAGCTGCAGACTCTGTTTTACTTACACAGTGTGTAACAGTGAGAGTTTAGAATTATGCCCGCCTATGATAATTTACTGCTTGTGCACATGCAGACACAAAACTGAGAGCCATGTTCTGATTTTACATCAATTCAGTCTTACATGGTAAAATGATGGCTCTGCTATTTGACACACATTGCTAATTTTCAGCTCAACCATTAAGCACAGCAGGATATTGTTGCAAGAAAGCATATGGTATCCAGCAGTTAGACAGTGATAAACAAATAATGCCAATGCTTCCTTTATCGACGGAGGATCTTTCTCTGTTGATGCGGGGAAACTGTCCCAGCAGTTAATTATAAAAAAGGACGTTCTTTCAAAGATTTGTAACTAGTATTGTGCTAATTTTTTTCTTATAGTAGAATTACCTTCTTTGACGGGTTTGCATTCCAACGCTATGGTTTATTGATGTGAGCTCACACCGTCTTTCAAAATGAAGAATGTACTGCCAGCCTTGTTCGCTCACGAGAAGGCGAATGCATCTACACAGAATCCAGCTGAGTGCTCAGATACAACCTCTTTCACAGATCAGTAGCTGCAGGAGGTGTTGTTGGGCTGTAAAATCATATTATCACACTGTCGTGGGAGACAAAATCAGTCAGCCATGATGATGGAAAACAGTGTTAAATAATAAAATGTAAATTCATAAAATATGGCCCACTCTTAAGAGAGACGTTGAAATATGACCAGTAGATAATCTTTTAGTTGTATATACCAGTGAACAGCACCAAAATGTTTTATTCTTTATAGCACTCAAAACATAGTTTAGTAACAAATACTGAGTTTTGATAGGTGATGTTAATTCTAAGCTTAAAGAGTTTCGCTGCCTACAAATCTTTAAAGTTCTCCCCCACTAGACTGTAATATTAGTCGTCTAAATGGTGATGTCATCATATTGGTCACATGATGCAGCTGTGTTCTTTTGCTCAGCAGAATCTAATGCCAAGCTGTGCAGAATTACCAGCGGTGACACACGAAACAGGTTTTATTTATTGGTCTGTATTATGGTGAGGTATTATTAGGGTCGATGAGATATGATGACAGGAATTCACCAAATATGGTGCTATTTCCATAGGATACTGAAAAACCTTGAATGGCGACAGACATACCTTAAAACCATCAACAACAGATTGGATCTGGGATGACAATGGAGCTAATTTTTCCTCAGGTTTGAAATGCATCACATTTAATTTATGTCACCTAAATGTTTTGACATCTCATATGTTTAAGAGTCATTTTGGAAATCGAAATGAATATTGAATATTATGTTGAATATCGAATATTGAATTCAATATTTATCAAATTTTAAAGATGATACCCTCTCTTATGGTCATGAGTTCTGGGTGGTGATTGAAAATAAAGAAGTCAAGGATACAAGTTGTCTTCTGTAGAAATAAGATGATTGATGATTGATTACATTTGATCCAAATGTAAAGTGCATTATAAATTAAATGTATTATTATTATTATTATTATTATTATGAGGAGATCAGACATCCGGGGAGAGCTTCAATTAGGACCACTACTTCCTTCGCAATTGAAAAGTTGCTTAAAATATAAATTTATATATAAATTTTATCAGGTCACCTAGAAAAAGTAGTATCCAACATAATTAATTTGGACCTAGTTGGTTTCCTCCCAGGTCGGCTTCCATCCAATAATATGAGAAGGCTTTTGCAAATGATGCATGTCTCCTACTCTCTCCAGCATCCAGTGGTTGAAGTTTCACTTGATGCGGAGAAAGCATTTGATTGGATAGAATGGTCATATCTGTTTCATACTCTCTCCAGATAGGGCTTTGGTCCAAGGTGCCTACAGTGGATTAGATCGCTCTTTCATAGCAAGTTTCACCAGTTAAAAGTAATGGCATGATTTCATCATCTTTCCAACTTTGGGGCTCAATTAGACGAGGCTGTCTTTTCTCTCTATTGCTCTAGCCTGTGCCTTTCAACATGATAAGAACATTACAGGTGTTTTCGATTGGCGGTCATGATTACAAACTAAATATGTATCCAGATGATATTCGTTGACTTTGCCCAATCCTTTATGTTCTATACCTTAGATCTTAGAAACCATAAAAAAAAAAAGCACCAGGTTTTCAAGTTATAAAATAAGTTGGAATAAAACTGAACCTTAAATCCCATTGCACATAGCAATGACCTCAGAACAGCTCCCATTATTTGGAAACCGGAGGGAATTAATTATTTGGGTGTTATAATTAGAACAGTTATTTCTAATATATTTAAGTGGAACGCATAACCCTGACCGCGTTCCATAGAGGATGATCTAAGAAGGTGGACTACATTGCCGTTATCCTTAAAGGGCAGAGCTGAAGTTTAGAGGATGAACATTCTCCCAAGATTAATATTTATTTTTTCCTCTGTTCCTGTTTCCGTCCCAAAGTCCTGGTTCAATAAGGTAGACAGAACGTTTACCTATTTTCTGCGGAAGATTAAACCGCCTAGAATTAATAAGAGAAAATGATCAATGCAAAGATGTAAAAGAGGCCGGAGTTCAAAATGTGTATTTGTATTCCCTTGCTTTCATGGCCAGATATCCCCTGAACTAGGCTTATAATTAGACAAGAGATAAAGGTAGTTGGGATAGGCTCGAGGATTATAGGGCAAAGGAGAAGAATAAAAGGATTACAATATCTTCAATGTGGTTTCACCCTATCCCACCAGTGGATCGTAGATAATTGTATTATTAAGTTTTCCTGCAATATTGCAAGAAAGTTAAGAGAATACTAGATATCACAAAAAAACTGCTTTACCCTCTTGTCCGATACGGTGCAGCACAGCTTTCAAAGGAGGGAATCCACTTTTTAACCATGTATGTCAACAACATAAAATCACAGAAATATCACAGATAGTAGGAAATGGGGAACTGATTTTTTTTCGATTACTAGGAGATACAATTTGGATTCAAACTCATTCTTACGGTGGGCCCATTTAAAATCTATCAGCTCAAATTTGCCCTAACAATTTTTTGATTATATTATACCAAAGATAAACATTTCCGATATTTAGCATTAAGAAGAGGCAGCGTCTCAGGTCTATTATGGTGTTGATTAACTCATTTTCAAATCCCCATTTTCAGACACAGACCAATCGGGAGCAAAACTTGAGGGTATCAATCACCTCCAGAGTGGAAGCAAATATTGAGAGATTCTGCAATAATATCCAAATCAGTCCGAAATAGAGTTATACACTTGAAGATTCTTCATCGTGCTTATGTCACTCCCTCTAAAATTAAAAAGAAAGACTAAAGTCTTGCTGACCTATGTTGGCATGGTTGTGGACGAGTAGGGACGTTGATTCAAATGTTGTGGCACTGTCCTGCTGTAAATAGTTTTTAGACTGAAGTGTTTCGCTGAATTTCGAGATTACTTGAAACTAATATCTCTGCATTTCCGGTGTTCCACATATTAGTACAGGGACCAACAGGGGGAAACGCTCTGCAACCATCAACGTGACAACATGCGATGGCTAACTATGTGCAAAAACCACAACACATTAAGAAAAAAGATCTGCAAAAAAAGGATCTGTTTTATTCTTAATCACATAACTGCATGATCCGGATGTTAAGGGAAGCATATTGTGGCTAATTGCTAGTTGTGCTTTTGCAGCGTGCGTGTGGTGTGAAATTGATGAGGATGTTTTCTTAATTTGCAGCATGTGCATGATGTCGAATTGATGTTTGCAGTGTGTTTGCCCCTGTCAGCCACAGTATATTAGGGAAGAAGGTTGCATAGATAATGTCAGTGAAAGACAGGAAAATATTAAACCTGGCTTTTATGGTTGCAAAGAGAATTATTTTGTTAAACTGGAAAATTCGAGAACAAAAATGATTTTTCAATAAGAATCATGGTTCAGCGAATTTCTTGACCTCCTCAGTATGGAACGTGTGGCCTATTTGCTAAGTGAAAACCAGTACAGGATGTTTGAGCATCTTATTAGAGTGCCGCGAGGAAGCCTACCTCAGCAGGTTTTCCAAACATGTCTAACTGGGAGGTGACCCTGGTGTAGAGCCAAAACTCGCTGGAGGGACTGAATATCCCATCTGGACTGGGAACGCCTTAGGACCCAAAAGGATGAGCTGGAGATTGTTGATGGTAAGAAGTACTTCTGGAACCTGCTGCAACCACAACCCGACCCCAGATAATTATTGATGAAACACCTAATGTTGGTGGGAAAACCACTCAGACATTAAGAAGTAGTCAAAAACAAAAGGGTGTTGTTTTCCTTTTTATTGCTCTGCCCTTTAATTATTTAATATTCACAAAGACTCGTGGTTAAACTGAGTGTCAGTTTGACAGTCAATTAGAAATAAATATAAATAAAAGTTAGGCCACATGGGCCACTTGATGGGATCCTCAAACCATGGATTCACAGATAACTTTGGTCTATTGTCCGGAATTTGTGTCTAAGCCGAATACTGATCCCGTCACTGAATAGCTATAGTGCACTATTCTAGTGTAGGGCGCTAAATAATATAATGCAGTGCTTAGTCAAGCCACAGATGTAAATCTCAGGATGGTAGAGGACACCACAAAAAATACAAGAAATATGTTTGCAAGTTAATGGTGCAATTAACTCGTTACCATTTCTGTTGAATCAAATCAAATCAGTCACATACAGGGTGTGTTGAAAAAGTTCAGGAAAATCACAAACCTTACAGGAAATGGTACCCACAGCTCAGAAATGTAAACTCAATTACAAGCTTTAGGCATATATACTCAACCCTACTATAAACAAAATAATCCTTTACACTGTTTGTTTGTTAACAAACAGCCAGAGACAGAAAAGACCAAGGCTGATGTCTAGCATAGACGTCTTTCAGCTTTAACCTTTAGCCATCTATTATTTAACATTTAAGGAGTTGGCACACAGTTCCTAGGCAAACCAAAACGAGCTATTGTCTCTGAGAGACACACAGTGGGGAAAAAAACACAGCTATCGAGCAACTTTTCCAACATTATGGTGGACCAAGGACTTTAAACTGAGCTGTTGAGCGGTCTTCAATCATGGAGCAGGCAGGTCGCCGCCTACTTTGCTGACGATGGCCAGGTTGAGCAGAGACCTGGCCTTGGTCAGCCAGCATTTCCTGTAAAAGGAGCTTAAGAAAGCCCTCCTGAACTTATCACCTGAGAGAGTGTACAGTACCAGGTTAAATAACGTGTTCAGTCCAGCCAGCGGCCTGGAGATAATGTATGCAGCGTGAATGCTGCGTTCCACCATACAGGTTTCCTTGTGACTCTTCCGCGAATCTATTCGCAACTCACGCAAAACGTGATACGGCAGGAAGCACACCACGAACACCACCAGGATCAGTATTATCACGCACCGCGCCCGCATCCGACGTGAACTGGTTGTGCCTGGCCCTTTCACCAAATGTTTCACCATCCCGATGTAACACATGCATACCACCACTAGAGGGAGGAAGAACCCAATTGCAGTTAGCATCCAGCTGTACCACATGTCATCGAAGGTTATGGTGCTGGCAAAGTCCAAACAGTAGGTCTTGTTGTTGTGCTCCTTCAATGAGATCATTTTCAACATGGGTGTGATTTCGGCAGCAGCAATGATCCAGATGGCTGAGCACGCCATTATACCCCAACATTTCTGCTGCACTTGTGCAGCCAGCAAAGGTTTGATCACCACCACATAGCGGAAAACTGCAAGACAGGTGAGGGCGAGTATGCTGCCATACAGGTGAAAATGAAACCCAAAGCGTACAAGGCGGCACATGATGTCCCCGAGGGGCCATAAGTCCCCGTTGTTGTAGTAGTAGATCAGGAAGGGCAAGCTTAGGACGTAGAGAAGGTCGGTCACCGCTAAGTTGACCATGATGATACTGCTACTTTTCCATGGGCGCAGCTTAGTCAGGTAAATACCAATCGAGGTTACATTACCCACCAGACCCACAATGAAAATTATGCCATAGGATATTGGCAGGTAATAGCGTCTCATCAGCTGGTCCACATTGGTGCAGTTGTGATATTCTGGGTAGTAGGGGATGCTGGCCATGGTTGATTCCTGTGGAGTGGGGAAAAAAATTTTACAAACCAGATTTACCAATTTAATAAATGTTATTTAGTCATGTGTGAGGGAAACATAAAAACACCAGTATAATACAACACAGATGTGGACAGACAAAGGAGAGACTCATAAAGAAATGGATGAACACGGCTTATGTAACACGAACTACCCACAGAGACTAACCGAACGAGGAAGGGAAGTCCAGACAGAGTTAAAACCAATCAGTAATCAAATAAGTTTGGGAAGGAGACAAAGACAGGACATCTTATGCAAAATCATGACAGCACACATGTCACGTCATAACATCCTGGAAATTTATCCATAAATCTCTAGGCGTACCCTTGGCTACTGCAATGGGAACATGAGATTATTTTTTAAATAATATCAGTCATGCATGCTTTGTGAAATAATTCAACTGTAAGAGATTTAATCGAAAAGGCTATAAATCCAATAAACCCCATTTTATATTCAGTACTCCCCTGTCAAATGTTAAGAAGACAATTAGGGTCAAATTACGTTTTTATTTCTACATTGTAATTTAAATCGCAATTCAAATAATAATTCTGACGAAGCAAAGTCAGCAGTCTATCGTTAGTTAGACCTCCAAAACTTCAACAACAAAAATTCAATGTATGATAGATAGTATGATGATTGAAGATAATTACAGCCATCTGTATCTGAATCTGAAATTGATCTGCTTTTTATTTAAAGTCTGATAATATTCTCATCTCCTCTTCTGATGGATTTTTTTGGGAAAGAAATGTAATTAAAGTCTTACAGGTGACCATCAGATGAGATTGACTGGGTTATGATCTTACAACAAAACACAAAACCACAACATCAAGCTGAGTGACTCAACTTAAAGCCAGAGACAGAAAAGACCAAGGCTGATGTCTAGCATAGACGTGTTACAGCTTTAACCTTTTGCCATCTAGTATTTAACATTTAAGGAGTTGGCACACAGTTCCTAGGCAAACCAAAATGAGCTATTGTCTCTGAAAGACACACAGAGGGGAAAAAAACACAGCTATCGAGCAGCTTTCCCAACATTATGATGGACTCAGCTTAAAGCCCGTGTCTCTCTCGTTCTCGCTCTCACTCTCTTTTTTTCAAACCCGACCGGTCATGGCAGTAGGCCGTCCACCCTGAGTCTTGGATCTGCTCGAGGTTTCTGCCCGTTAAAAGGCATTTTTTTTCTCGCCATTGTCGCCAAGTGCTTGCTCAAGGAGGAATTTGTTGGGTCCTGTAGATGACTATATAAAGAGTTTGGTCTAGACCTGCTCTTTCTGGAAAGCACCGTGAGACAACTGTTGTTGTGAATTGGCGCTATATAAATAAAGATTGATTGATTGATTGATTGATAAAGGTAAACATAACTACGTATACCCTATATGCTGCCGTCCCCAACAGCAAGGGTATATCTGTATTTTATAAAAAAACAAAAAACTTCTTACTAAAACATTAAGTTTTAGAGTAAAATATGATATATATATATATATATATATATATATATATATATACAAGATGGGCTCCTCGAATCGATTCACATGCACCAAAGTTAAAAATAAACCGACCAACAATTAGGAGGTTATTGCTGAAAAACAGGGTTATTCATAAAAAAGCTCACCTTAGTGAGGAAAATATAAACTATTAGAGTAAAACACAATGTATACAAGATAGATATCTTTGACTCGATTTATATACATTAGATTTGGACTACATGGGACCAGCAGTTGAGAAAGTATGGCCCAGAAACAAACCTTTCCCAAAATCATCCTAGTTCTTCCTCGCACTACGCTCTATTTAAGTATAAAACTGAAAAAGGAAATGAAATGAAAATGATCCATGATAAAAAAATTTTAGTTATGTCTGAAAAACGGTGTTTTTCATTTTTTTCACAAACATTGAGAAATTATGGCTGACAATTTTGGAAATAAAGCTCCCCCTAGTGTCAGAAATATACCACTGAACTCTCCCCAAGACACTGCACTTCTACCTGGAGCTGAGATCTACATGGGTAGAAATTTGAAAATTATCCATGATATAGTGTTTGAGTTATTGTGCTATCACGAAGGATCTACGGCAGACAAGGCGATGACGATTCCATAATATCTTCGACTATTGGGGATTATAAATACAGAAAACCTATCTCCAATTTTTTGAGTGGGTTGGCCTTCTTAGGCTGCTGATTTTATATGTGGTAAAGTAAAGCTTATTAGAGAAACCGCTGCTTTCCGCTTAACTCTTTTTATACCCACATAACCAATTTCTAAATGAAGAACTGGATTGATTTTGGGATGGGATTGCTGTATATTTCTGACACTAGGGGGAGCTTTATCTCCAAAAGTATTTTTGGCCACAGCAGCATAACCATTGGTCTGATTTAGTCGGAATTCAATCAGGGGGATTGCTTATCGAAAACAGGGGGATTTGGGGCATTTGGAGATATACACTTGCTGTCGGGGATGACAGCACAGACTTAATTCTACATTGAGATCCTGAACTTAATTGATACATTTAAATTAATATTATGTGTAAGTGTAAGAAGGCATAAACAGGTGTAAAGCTGATATGGTAAAACCCTTTGTAGTCTTTTTAAATATGCAAAACAAATGCCGAATGTGTGTCTTTTTTTTCCTCATGCATGTTTCTTTTTTTTACTCCTAATTCTAGGGAATGATGTGTCATTGGTTGAGAAAGAAAAGGCTGTGATTGAGTTAAATATTCCCTTTTACCTCAGCTGTCATATCAGTACCATTGACAATCATTGTTTGAAGAAGGATGGAGAAAGCTGGGAGGAGTGAGAGCAGACGAGAAAGGAAACAATTAGACAAACTCATATGGAAAGAGGCACACAAAATCTTCTTTACTTGTCAACAATCTGGTATCTGAAGGCTCTCAGTATACGACAGCACCTATGGCCGCCTCGCTTTAAGTCATCTTTACATAATGCCGTGGATGTGAATATATGTACAAGGTTTCACTCACGCACTCACGCGTTCAGATATCATAAAGCAAGTTTTCTGGAAATATATTAACCCTCCAGAATATTTAAGTTAGAGTTCAAATGCATGTTAAAACTCAGAGAAATGTTTTACTCACTTTGAATCACAGCTTCCTCAACAGTGCCTACGCCTCTCCGTCTCTGTTTTCACAATCAATCCCTTTTTACTCCTCCGCCTACTCTCTCCTCTTCCCTCCATGTCTCCACATCCAAGGGAAACTCCAGAATACTTTTGTGAAAAGCCCATTGTTGTGTTGCTCCAGCGCTGTGCACTAACTTCCTGGTCTCATGCCTGATAAAGCCTAAATGTTGATTTATTTACACAGATCAGGTTTCAGGTGAGTTTGCAGGGAAAAGACAAACCAAACACATCGGTTGTTTGATGATGAATTATATTCTCCAACAGTCTTTTGTTCAGAAAAATAAACTCAGGAGTTTCTAGTGATGGTTTTTTTGTTATTTTTTCAGATGGCATGTGATTACCACAGTGCCATACTGCCAAGCTAAATTTGGCACAGACACAGACCTTAGCTTCTCTCTAAAGGAATAAGAGAGCTTGTTGGAAGGTATGGGAAATGAAGGCTTTAATAAAAATTTCATCTGGATAAGTGTGATCTTTCAGAGCGCCAATCAAAGATACAATTTCACAAGTACAAAAATCCAAACTCAGATTTGTATTTTGAAGGATTTGTCACAGATAAGGGCTATAAGTCATTTTAAGCCAGTAAATGTTGATTCCAAATATCGCTCTTTTTTAACCCAATCACCAACAACTGTCCAGAAAAGGTTATTTTTCTTTCCTCCATAATTTGTGAAAAAACTTGCAACATGATGCAGTTAGCGCTAGATTTGCATTAATCGTTCCATTTAATTAGTTTATTATTTATAGGTAGTTTATATATTTACAGCAGTAATTTTTTTAGGTCAGTCTACTACAGTACAAAATTAAGCTGAAACTTTAGATTCAATAGTATAGATGCACAATCCTCTCATGGCAGATATTAAACCCTGGTTCACTCATTAACCCACATTTTAATCCATGTTATTCCTTTCAGGACTTCAGTTAATATTCAAGCTTGAACTCAGTTCTTCAGTTCCTTTCAGCGCTTCATGTTGACAGTAACACTGCATTTAGTCTTCTCACACATGGATGCACACTCTAACTTCTTCTACCGATCCAAAACCTCCCAACGTTTAACTTTTAGTAGTTTCACTCTTGAAATATTTAAATTTCTTAAATCTTCCTTTTAAAAAAAATAAACCAGATTCTGTTGGTGTTCAGTCAAAATGCAGTAGAAATTTTCTAACTACATTTAATCACTAGAAATAACTGATGGTGCTCAGTCGGACTCCTAATCATAAATTTAATAATAATAATAATAATAATAACAATAATAAATTGGACTTATATAGTGCCTTTCTATGAACCCAAGGACGCCTAAATTAAAGCTGCTGTGATGTGATCATCAACCATCCTATTAACAGAACTTTTCCATATCCACTTAATGAATGTAAATGTAATATATCCATCTATCCTTTGATTTTCTCTAACCACTTATTCTGTTCAGGGTTGGAGCCAATCACGGATGACACTGGGTATACCCTGGACAACTCCCCAGCTCATCACAGGTCTGACTAAATGTAATATAAACAAATTAAAAAAACCTCCGTCCAGTAAATGACAACAACTTGAGCATTTTTTTGCAAATTCAGATGTAAACATTTATGTTTGTCTATTTGTTTGTTCGTGAGAAAAATTACGATGGATTTGCATCAAATTTTACACAGATGTAGGGTGGGCATATCCTAGAGAGGATTACATTTTGGTGATGTCATGTGTAAAATAATAAGCTGTTTGGAGTAATAACATCACAATGCGGCTATTGCTGCCTCTGATCCCTTTGATGTTCCTTTGGGGTTGGAGTTGGGGGCTTAGTGGGCTTATCAGAGACGCTGAAGTGAAAGGCACGGGACACGACCGGCTACTGAATATTTGAGAGACACTTAGAGAGTTTGTTTGAGACAATAACTCAGATATAACTCAGACATGAATGGAGAAATCTCCATGAATTTTGTACAAAATCTAGGGTACTGTTCTGCCTCGGCGGAGGTTTGAACTCTTTAAGTGTTTTTGTTTTTATTTGTTTTGTGTTTATAGTTCTGGAAACATTTCATTGGTTTTATTGGAGCCCCGTGTTCCTCTCTGTGCTCATGTTTCCCGCGTTGCTGTTGCTTTTTTTTCTCCTGATTGCCACATTTCCCATCTGGGATGGCTAATCATTGAACTGAGCTGAAGTGAATGTAAATAGAGACACTGTTAACATTCAATGTGAGGTTAAACTGCACAAATAGATCTTGACCACTCCAATCGTGTTCCCATTTCTTCAACTGGCATTAACCCACAGTTATGCGACACAAACTTTCTGAGTACCACCTGGTTGAAGATCATTAAGCTGAGATTAAATGTTGAGACGTCAGAATCACCCGCTCAACTTCCTTGTTTACCTGAAAGAACAAAGAAGCCACATAGATAGATTTGTCTCCCTCGGACTTCTTTGACGCGTTACCGTCTCTTTAATGTCACTTTTCAGCAGATCAAATCCAAATCAGATAAGAGGAGTTTACAAATGTTTATTTTACAAAAGAGTTGCTATAAATGATGTAAACAGAGCTTTAAAGATAACTCTAAATTCTGTATGTTTTTTTTAAAATACTGTAGGGACGGTTCAATCTTTGAAGATGCAGCAGAACCGAGCGTTTTTAGTGGAGATTAAAACTGTTTGCGTTCAGAGGAAAACTAATGATCATCCACAGATCAAGTCGACACAGAGATACAAGGGCATCGATGCCTCAGAGGCGGCTCCCCGGGAGAGGAGAGCGGAGTCAGAAGGTGTAAGTTTTTCTTGTTTTGAGGTGATGATGAAAGAAGGAACATGCTTCTGTCTACAGTTTGGGCATTCTGGCAGCGTTGAGGCGCATGGACACGCAGGAGGAGCCGGCAGCGTAACGCATCTCCCTCAGCATACCACTCCACTGCTTCTTATCATCCTCATACCTGACAAGACCAGGAGGAGAGTCAGACCTCAGAGCAAGCACAACATCTGCTAATGGATTCTTTTTCTGAGATAACTTACTGCCAGACGTCGGTGACCTCTGTTGGAGCCACGTCCTTGTTCTCCATCTGAACCATGGCGAAGCCTCCGACAGCATACAAGGAGCCGCCGTTGCTCAGCAGGTTGACTGAGCTCCTCTCCTGGGGGAAGTCTGTGAAAAGCTCCCACCTGAGGAGACACAGCATGAGGAGATGTATGATGGTGAACCCATCCCAGACTATGCTACATGAAACATATTCTTTGAAACACCAAAAACGTCTGTGGAGGCCCAAAAAGTTTAATATTAAGTATACTGAGTAAACTGCATTCTGTAATCGCAAAGCAATTGTTTAGCAAGCTGTGTTAATGGTTTGTACACTGGTTTGTACACTGTACATTGTCAGCCATATCATCATAACCACCTGTCTCATAATGTGTAGGTCTCTGCTCTAGCATATCGAAACAAGGATTCAACGAAACCTTTGCAGATTTGTTTGGTTTCTGGCCCCAAGAAGATAGCAGCCGTCCTCTATGTCCTTAGAGTTGCAATGAGGGGCCTCCGTGGATCACAAGTGCTTCATTTAATTCCAATTTGGGGGATTTGGAGACCATGTCACCACCTTGAACTCACTGTTGTTTTCCTCAAACCATTCCTGAACCAGTGAGCAGCGAGACGACTGATATAAGATAAGATAAGATAAGATAAGATAAGATAAGATATACTTGGAAGAACGGCAGAACCAAGGGTTTATCTGCCGAACCTTCTTCAAAGCGTGACACGGCTTGCTTTCTGCACAAAGTGCATCCTGGCAAGACCTTTCTCCCAGGTAAGCAATGTCCGCCTACCTGGCTGTCCTCATGATCTAAAAGAAAATCTGAGGTGACCTTTGTGGACAGGGGTCAGTATGGCTGACAGGCTGCAGCTAAAAGGCCCCATTAGCTTGAACTTAAGAACGCTCTGTGTTCTCCCACTGTTCTATTAGAACAAGAATGAACTATTTCAACATTCTGTGCTACATGGACTCTTCTGTGGGTTAGCCGAAGCTCCTCCCTGCGCTTCAATTATAATTGGGCAACCATGTTCAATTGCTGCCTATTATATCCCACCCTCTGACAGGCGCTATTTTAACAAGATAATTAGTATTATTCACTTCATGGCTTCATCTGTGTTCTTTCTCTATGGTCGCCCTTCTCGCCCATCCTCACTAAAGTATTTTTAAGAGTGACGGACTACTGATGATGATGCCTTCTCCTTTCCATGTAAAACTAGAAGGGCACTCCGTAGAGCCCAAGGCTAAAAACAGCTGGAAAAGACCAACCCTCATGATAACATATTTAAATCTGGTGTATACGGATTTTTATTTGGATGTGCACTGATATGACAAGATAAATATGCCTGACTTTTTCCCATAAAGACCTTCTGTTGAGGATAAAAAACCTCGATCCATGCCATTATATGGATTTATACCAGTATATAATGGGACTTGATCCAGCCCAAGACCCAGCCTACCTAGAGACACATAGAAATCTATACTTTGTTTAGAATTTCTATCTTTTGATTCCCATAAACCTCTTTACCAAATACTAAACCCCTGCTAAAAATGTTATATTCACTAAGATCAGCAATTCTGAATGTTTAAAAAAAAAAAGAAAGATGAAAAATGATATCCTACTTGTTGGTTGAAAAGTCGTAGGCTTCACATGAGGCCGTGATGCCTTCCTCATTGACTCCACCAGCCACCACGATCTTCCCATTGTGAACCACAGCTCCGAACATTGATCTGGGAGTCTTCATGGCCGCCAGCTCCCTCCAATCAGACTGCTTGTGGTTGTATACAAACATCTTGTTCAGAGCTTTGCTGCAGAGATCAAATGAGGAGCAGTAGTGGGATTTTTAGCATTCAAAGATGTTTGAGCCTTTATATTCCGAAAAGTCGGGTATATTATGGAATCGTCATCGTGTCCAATACATCTAGATTCTTCTTGTTAATTCGATAACTCAAAAACAGTTTCATGGATCATTTTCAGATTATATACAACAGTAGACCATAGTGCGGGGAATAACTGGATTGAATTCGATAAAAGTACGTGATATATTTCGGACACTAAGGAGAGCTTTATCTCCTAACGCTATTGGGCCATAATTTCTTAAATTATACACATATGAATAAACCCAGGGAGAACTTTCTTGTATATATCATCTTTTACTCTTATAGTTCGTATTTTACTCACTAGGGGGAGCTTTTTTCTTTCTTTTCTTTCTTTTTCTTTACAAATAACACTGTTTTACAAGTCAAAATTTGGTGTATATGAATCAACTCAAGGAGATCTATCTTGAATACATAATATTTTACTACATATTTTAGTCACAAGGTGGACCTTTTTTATGAACGACACTATTTTTTAGAAACAACTTCTTAACCATTAATCCAATTTAGTCCAAATTGTGTGCTTATGAATTGACTCAAGCTCAATTTAGTATATATCGTATTTTACTCTAACAGTTCATAATTTACTCACTAGCCGGAGATTATCATGAAAAAAAAAATGTTTAGGCATCACTTCACATTTAAATTGAGTTCAATTGGAGAGATTGCTTGTACAACGCAGGGGATAAGGGGATTTTCTGGGATAGACCCTTTGCATTGTGGATGACAGTCTAGTCCTAGCTGTTTTCTGACATTGATATATGCAACAAATATCATGTAAATAAGATTAAGTAGGTATCCATGCATGCAGAGAAACATACAAAAGCTTATATAGCCACACCTTGATCTTGCTGTTTCTTTTCTGAGTTTATGTATTTTTCCAATTCTCTCCTCCTCTGTTTTAGGAATTCTCTCTTTTCTTTGTCATGCAGGTTCAATTCATTTCTGTCTGATTGGTAATTGCGTGGCGTTTTCCTTTAAAACTGATCAAGGCTTTCACATTTTCTTGTTTGTAGGTCAGTAACTAAGACTAAGCATTAGAAGCTCCGCTGACAGCTGAAAACAGCAAAAAAAAATTGATTGAGTAGCCTCTAATAAGATAGAATATATCAGTGATCACCGCTGAGTGTACTGACATCATAGTTCATATTATCTGTGCATGTATGCATGGTTGCATCCTTGGCAGGGAAAACAAGCAGATGCTGAACTATGACTGCACTATTCAGCAAGAGATGCAGAGTCCATCGTTCTGAGATCGTACAGAGTGTAATTGCTGTCAATGAAGCACAATGCAGCTCTGCAAACTGCTGGAGGGATGGAGAATAAGCAGCTGCAGATCAAAATGTGAGGTCACACACACACACACACACACATACACACACATACACACATTGACGTACTTGTCATCTGTCTTTCCTCCGATGCAGTAGACTAGACCTTTGTGGGAAACGACTGCATGGCCGTGGATCTTCAGAGGAAGCTTTTTGCTCTCACTCCACCTCATCTTCCTGTAGAATTAATAATGAAAGAAGTTCATTTTAATAACTATTAATCTTGTCTTTGATTCCATAAATGTGATTCTTTGTCAGATTATATGATTTACCACGCAGTAGACCCAAATATAGGTGGATTTGTGAGGATAACCTAATTAGATCCAAGCCGAACAGCTCTGTAATGATAACCACTGCTAATTAAGAAGGAGTGATCGAATCAAATTATAGGCACACACACGCTCCTTTCACTAATTTCTAAGTAAAGTGAATTTGTTTATTTCCTCCATTAATTATCGCTGGAAAAATATTGTAAAAAAAAGAAAAACTGCCACCGTAAAGAACAATACAATTGAACTGACTGTATCACAGTAGTATGACAACAACCGCATGACTTTCATTTTTACTGTCACTATCTAGGTAAAACATACTATTGGCAAAATTAATGGGAAAATACCACGATGTCACATGAAAGTAAAGAAAAAGTCTTTACCCTGAAGATAAGGATATTACGTCCAAATACCAAGTCCAAAAATATATCCAAATCAAAAGACATTGCTGATATGTACATTAAAATTTACTATATAAAATCTTTCTAAATTTTAACCTTAATTTCTACGAACAAAAGACATATAGTAGTTAGATAATATTGATTTCAAGTAAAAGAAAAATGTCAAATAGACATTATTATACTCTAATTTTTACGTAATATCCTTGTGTGTCTAATCTGAATGTTTGTGGGTATAGTTATAAGGGTTTCGTAAAGGTGTATTACCTCATATCATTTAGTATATAACATTCTATCTCATAGCGAAAAAAAACAAAAACCGTTTCTGACATTTAAAATTACAGTGGCCAAAAACGTTTTTCTATTTTTTATGGTGAGGTTCTTTCAACCACAGCCGACAGTATTTTACCATGAATTAAGTCAAATTTTTACAGTGTGAAGGAAGGAAGGGTTGGAAGGTTGTGAGGTTACTAACTCAACATCGTAGCACATGACAGTATCCAGTGACTCGTTGTTCTGCAGGTCTTTTCCAGCCACAGCAAACAACAAATTGTCGCTCTCTCCGATGTTGAAGAGACATCTTGGGGATGGCATGGGCGGCAGGGCTACCCATTCGGCCGTGAGAGGATCCAACTGTGAGGAACATTAAAACACAGCGCAGAGGAAACACCCTTTATCTCAGTGTTTTTATCTCCTCCTACAAAAGACAATGGATCATCACACTGCAGGGTATCCACTTATTGATTATGATGTGAAATATCTGAAGCCTTCCTCCAGTGTCTTTGTCGTTAAGACATGAAGGGCGACACAGGAAACTTAATCCATCAACAGTGAAAGCTCTATCGCTGTCATTGCTGTGGTTACATTCTGAGAATGCGGCCAACATTCGGGTTTCTGTTTCATTTTTCTTCAGTGAATGATGTGAAACTCTCACAGTGGGCTCCCTGTCTGCAGAATTCTCTACAGGAAATGCTACACTCGCTCACTTTATTTTAATGTGCTCATTTGTTTTCTTGCAGATTGATGGATGAGAAAATTGAAGTCATTCTCAGGTCATAAGAAAGCTAGCCAACAGAGGGCAAGGATGCCTTACTAGAGGACGGTGGCTCTGCTGGACTTTAAACATAAATTCAGTCACCATCAAAACTTGAGCCTGCCAACACAATGAAAGCAATAGGTTGTTGAATTTATGCATTTCTTAATCAAGTCAAGTAGTTAAACTTATTACTTCTATGTACGAAAAGTCGGGGACATTAATCGCAACCGCTGCGGATCCTTTGTGTTAACGCGATAACTCCAAAATTATTTCATGGGTCATTTTCCAATTATATACCCACATAGATGATAGACATATGGATTGATTTTCCAAAAAAGCCTGTTGTATATTGATGAGGCTAATGGTTGGTTTATCTCCCAAAGTTTAAAGGCCATAATATTTCACAGCAATCTTAGGTGTTTCCCTTGTTACCAGCCTAGTGCCTGGTTGAGGTCGTATCACTCCAGCTTCTTGTTTCATCTTATGAGAAGGATTGCTGTTTAATATAGGAATGTCCTCTAAAAAAAAATGAGTCAATCCAGCGTCCCTGTTTGAATGTTATTTTCTGTTTGAATGTTATTTTTCTTTTGTGAAAGACTCCATAATTTTGAATTTCGAGAAATGTCTGGGGATGGGACAAAGAAAAAAGAAATTGGGGGGAGAAATATAAGGAGCAGCAGTGTATTTATTGAGCTCAAATACTACAGCCGAGTAAATTCTTTACCTCCCTGTTTACTGATTTAACATGTACCGTAGTTCACCATGGCTGTTTACTGCCTTCTTATGGAAGAATCAAGGTGAAGGTAAAGGATGTAAGGACGTATGTGGGCACTGACGACACAATCTTTGAAATCTGTTTTTGCACATAAGTGGAGCATTAATAGGTTTTTGTCCCAAAGATTAAAATATAATTTTAGTTTAGTTTAGTTAATTATTAATAATAGTTAATCAAAAGGATACACCCACTAAGATGAATGAATTAATGCTTTTTCACTTAGTTCTGCCCTTTATATTCTAACTTGGTACTTCTGCTTAAATGATCATCAAATCTTCAAATAAATCAATTTAACAAGTATTTATATAATAATTAAAGAAACAATGAAATCAATCAAGTGAAAAACACGGTTACCAGGTAGAAGTAACACTGCAGGGGTACGTCTTTGTTCTCCTCATCCACAAACAGTCCACCAACGATGTAGACCTGGTTCCCCTGGGATGCCAGGCTGACGTGGTTGCGTGGTACCTGCTCTGACATGGCTGCCAGGAAGCATTCGTTTTCACTGACATCGTAGGCCACCGCCGCCGTGTCATTGATCATCAGGATAAACTCGCGTGCGTACATGCCGTGCCTACGGTTGTCGTTCAGAAAGCCGGGGAATGGGCTATCCTCTTCCTCACCATCTCCCTCCTTCGTTGTGGGTTTCTCAGGGAGTTTCCCTTTTAAAGCGTCCCTGATTACCTTGATGGTCTTCTGAAGCTCTGGGTCAGCCTTAATGATCTCATCAGTCTCCACTTTGTCTTTGAAGTACTTCTCTGGCAGCAGGCGGAAGCGAATGCAGTTGAAAGCGTCCTTCAGGACCTTGATGCGCTCCTTGTCATGGCGGACCCAGGCCATGACCGACTCAAACACCAGCTCCTCTTTCTCTACATTCAGCGAGTCTCCACCGATGATGGCGAACAGTTCATGGGCTGCGAGTTTGAGGAACTCCTCGTCTTTGTAGAGGAGCTCGAAACGGTCGGCAACGTAGTTGCGTGCAGCTACAGCGAGTCTCGGACAGTTGAGCACCAGACCCATCCTAAAAATGGCCAAGCAGTTGCTCAGTGACAGTTTCTTCTGAAGGTAGTTGACACAGACCGTAAAGACAGAAGGGATCTGGAATTTGTTCGCCACAGCAATTATATCCTGAACATTGTCATCGGTGAGGTCAATCTCAGCTGAGTAGAGGTACTGGATGATCATGTCCAAGATGGAAGGGTTGACATCATCCAGGACCACCTCCTTTGTGTTCTCCACTTCCTTCCCGTCCTCTGTGAAGAAGATCTCCCTGAAGTAAGGGCTGCATGCGGCCATGATGAGCCGGTGGCAGGGAAAGCTGCGGTCCCCTACCTTGAGAGTGCAGTCCACAAACTTGTTCTCATTCAGCAGCTCCTTCAGCCCATCCTGGAGCAGGGTGCTTTGGAAAAGGCGCAGCTCCTCCTTAATGGCGTTGGGGTCCATGATCCGTTAGAAGCGGAAACAACAGTGTGAACAAGGGGATCTATGGAGATAGAGAGGAGTCGATGGCCACGGGTCCTTTTGGCCGTAGGTCCTGGATAGAAAAGGCAGGGCAGTGAAAAAGTTCCAAATGTGAAGACCCTGCAATTTAATCCCACCCAGCTCTAAATTTAGCCCCTTCAGCCTCCTGCATGCTTCAGCTCGAGTGGAATCTGACTGGGCCAATTCAAACGCAGCACAAGCTGGTCTGGAGCAGCTGCTGTCACAGACTGAAGGAAGCAACTGGCTGCTCAGGCTGCGTCTATGCCACCATGATTCAGCTCCCAAAGTGTTATGTGGCTGGGTTATTGAAGAACAATGCTGTCAGAGCCCCTCAATATCTCAACTCCTCGTGTGTATGACTAAGAGGATATTTAGAGCAGCGTGACTCAAAAATAACTCAAACTGCAACAGATTTTCTTTTCTTTTTTTAATTACAGATAATACATTTATGGTCCCTATTACTAGCGTTATTTAGTTATTTTATTTTCCAGATCAAGTCATCAAATTTGGAAAATTACAACAACCAGAGAATGTATAATGTTTTAGAAAACAACGTGTTTTCCTCAATCAGAAGTGAAGAAAATACCCCAAAATATTAGATCTTCGATTATATTTGACGCCACAAATAATTGTGAAAAATCCACCCTTGCTCTTATTTCTAATATTCTATTATATATGAATTTTCTTTGTCTCAGCACTTTAACTGAGCTTAATGTGAATGATTAGTGTGTAGAATCCCCTTATTCAGAAACCACCACCAACCATTCAGAAAGGTTCTCACAGCCTGCCATTATTTAACAAAGATTTGAAGGACAGGAAAAATTGTGCTATAAATGGACCAGACGGGTTTGGGTGCAGCAGCTGTGTGCAGAAACAGGTGAGGGCCTCACATACAAGATGTTCTGTCCACCAATCAGCGCGGCTCGCCCTGCTCCCCGTGGGGTTCACTACTGCTGAGCAGCTTGCTCGTGGTTGTGTGCGTCTTTGAGACCGTCGGTCTGCAGTTGAATTAACAACTACCTAAATCAAAGAGAGGATTTCAGTGTTGAAACATTTGCTGTTTATGTAAGATAAGTGGTGTCACTTTGCTCAAAGGTTAAGAGGAGAATGTTTAATCTGGCTATTAGAGTAGGCCTTCTTTGTGGTGTCTGGAGTAATTGTGTCTTACATTGTTGAGCCGTAGTTCTGTGGCCCTGTAGAGAAGGAGAAGAGCGTAGAGTTAGGTAATGTGTCTCCCGTGGCCTGCACTAAAGATAGATCAGACTATGACACTTATCAAGGAGCGTCTAACAGGAGGGGAGAACAGATTCTGAGTGAGAAAGCTCTGTTACTTGATTAAAGACACAATAGACCAATGAAGCAATTCTATAAAACATGATTTGGATGTATAGGAATGTAATGTTTTTCTGGTAGGGGAGTCTTACTTACCACATTCCGCCACTTTAAAAAATATATAAATAGTCTGTCCCCATTAAAACCTATCTTTGATTTAAAAAAAAAAAAGAAAAAGAAAAATCCTTTTCAATATCCTGAAATAATATTAATAATATACTGTAAAAATTGCAGGTCAAAATTAGGGTAAAAAAAGAAAAACTACAGCAAGAGATGATGCAATTCATAACCGAATATAAAGGTGAAAATCCAAAGTTTTCTTAAAGTGACATAACAATAACCGAAAAATACAATAATTTTACAAGAAATTGATTACCGTTAAAGACTATTCTATTCATATTACAGATTTCGCTGGTATGTACACTCAAATTTACAGTAAACAAACTATGAAATATGGGGTATGTTTTGGAAATAACAATATTAATAATAATAATGATAATGATAATAATACATTGTATTTATAACGCACTTTACGTTTTGACCAATTCTAAAAGTGCTAAAAGTATAAGCAGATAAAAACATCAATGAAAAAAATACAATAATAGAAATATTAGCAAAAAAGCAGCAATGTTAATTAAGGTTATAGGTTCTGCTAAAAAGGAAAGTTTTAAGTTCTTTTTAAAAATGTCAGTAGTGTGTGGAGCCCTCGGTTGGTCGGGGAGGGCTTTCCACAGACGAGGGGCAGCAGAACAGAAGGCCCGATCACCCATGGTGCTGAGCTTAGTCCGGGGAAGGAGGAGGCGGTATGAGTGGGTAGAACGGAGGGATCGTGTTGAGGTCAGTGGGGTGAGTAGTTCTTTCAGGTAGGGGGGTTGCATTGCCATGGATGCACTGGTGAGTGAGGAGAGAGATCTTATATTCAATCTTGGTGGAGATGGGAAGCCAATGAAGTGAATGAAGAACGGGGGTGATGTGTTCGTGTTTACGAACTCTCTTGTGTGTCATCAGTGTAACAATGAAATGAAAGTCCATATCGATTGTCCAAGGGGGAGCATGTATACACCATACATGAAGAGAATGGGGCCAAGGAATGATCCCTGTGGGACCCCACAGATGAAAGTGTGCGTCCGAGAAGTTGTTCTTCCAAGGGAAAGGTATTCTGTTCTGTCGGTGAGGTAAGATGGAAACCAGTTTAGAGCAGTGTCAGTGAGTCCAATGGTGTGATATAGGCGGTGTAGGAGTATTCCATTGTCAACAGTGTTGAAGGCAGCAGACAAATCCAGGAGAATCTGGAGGGAAGGTTAACCAGCATCTGCTGCCATCTGGAGGTCATTCATGACTGAAGCAGAGCTGTTGCGTTGTGGGTGGAGCGGAAACCAGACTGAAATTTTCAAAGAGGTTGTTGTATTTGAGGTGGTCCTGGAGGTGGGCAGCAACTACTTTTTCCAGTACTTTGGAGAGGAATGGGAGTTTGGAAATGGGCCTGTAATTTGCAAAAAATCAAGATCAAGAGTGGGGTTTTTTGAGTAGTGGTATGATTATGACGATTTTTAGGGAAGATGGAACAAAGCCAGCCTGGAGGGATTGGCTTATTACAGCGGTGATAAGGGGACTTATGGAAGGATTGTTAGTTTTCACTAGGGCTGTAGGAAAGGAGTCGGGGGCAGAGGTAGAGAGTTTTCCTCTGTCCTGATTATATCCTCAAAATCTTGCTGTGAGATTTCTGGGAAGCAATTTAGAGGCTGGGAGATCTCAAACTGTGAGTAGGTAGGCCGGATAGGCAGCGTGGAGGAACCAGAGAGGACAGAATGGATTGAATCCATTCGTTCGAGTTTTTCTGGTTTTAGAAGATGATTGATAGTGGAAAGCAGCTGCTTAGAATTTCCAAGACTGGTTTTGATGATGATACATCATACCTAAATACATACATACTCATACTC
This sequence comes from Lophius piscatorius, assembly GCA_009660295.1. Classification (NCBI taxonomy): domain Eukaryota; kingdom Metazoa; phylum Chordata; class Actinopteri; order Lophiiformes; family Lophiidae; genus Lophius; species Lophius piscatorius. The sequence goes on along the minus strand of VRLP01002122.1, from coordinate 47,747 downwards.
ATACTCATACATATATACATCATACCCATACATCCTATCTAAATACATACATACTCATACATACATCCTAACCTAAATACATACATACTCATACATACATCCTACTTAAATACATACATACTCATACATACATCATACCTAAATACATACATACTCATACTCATACTCATACATATATACATCATACTCATACATCCTACCTAAATACATACATACTCATACATACATCCTACCTAAATACATACATACTCATACTCATACATATATACATCATACTCATACATCATACATAAATACATCATACACATACATCATACTTAAATACATACATACTCATTCGTCATACATAAATATATACATACTCATACTTCATATCTAAATACATCATACAAATACATCATACCTCAATACATCATACACATACATCATACATAAATACATACTCATACATCATACATACATACTCATACATCATACATAAATACATACAGTACATACTCATACATCATACCTAAATACAGACATACTCATACATCATACATAAATACATATAATACATACTCATACATAAATACATCATACTCATCATCATACCTAAATACATACATACTCATACATCATACATGAATACATACAGTACATACTCATACATCATACATAAATACTATTGTTTTCAAGGTCATGTTTTGTAATTACTTTCATATTTTTATTTTCCTTCTTAAGGGGTTTATAATATATATTTATGTTGGTCGTGTTTGGTTTTACCGGTAATTACCATAACGTCTTTAACATAGCTGCTGTATTTTGAAGGATTCAAATGGTAAAATTTACAGAGGATGTATTAAAAGATAAGAAAAGATAGAAGTAAATGAATGTCGAAGTAATTGTTCTTAAATCTTCTTCAACTTGACCCTGTTTGAATTAAGATTTCTTCTCACACACAACTTGTTTAGTACGCAAAATAATCTGCCTCGTTACAGTTTATCCCGGTGGGATGAATAAATTATTTGCTTATCAAAGCAAGTGCAGAAAGCCTGATTCTTATTTTTGTTTTTACATTTTTTGCTTTTATGCAAAAACTACTAATATGATGAAATTAAAACTGTGCAAGGCATGTTCCAGACACAGGTATGGGTGAGATTATTGGACTTTCTATATATAGACCCATTGTTTCATTTTTGGCCAGCGTTGGTTATCTCTTTCCAGTATTACTCTTAAAATTATAAATGCATTTTGATGTAATTCAGATATTGTAGATCAGGGGTACTCAAATAAAGGTCCACAGAAATTTTTTTTAATGAGTCAAAGGTTCATTTATTATAGTCGGTCAAGCAACAAGACATATTACTGTTAAATTCATGGCAAAATGTCCTTTTCATTCAAAACAACAACAAAAATACCTACTAAAATAAAATAAAATGCCATTTCCATTTTGACATAAATTCAAATAAATACTCAAATAAAGCAAAACCCTCCCTAGACTGCTTTGGTAAAATAATATACGAAGATCTAAGGAATCTAAGTGCATGAAGAACTATTTTACATTGTGTCATACATTGCTGCTTAATGAGAGAAAAGGCATCTTGTGCTTACTCAACACACATGCTACTCTGAGTGAGCACTCTGTTGCTTTTTGTTGTTGTGTCAGTGACCCAGTTACAGCCTATCAACTCATCATTGGCATGGGGATGACAGCCCACTTGCACGTGTTGACCAAACGGACCAAAATGGGACACTTTTCTCCTTTACGAATTAAACCTTTCCGAATTGAAATGTCAGTCACCTGTTAACATGACTTGTGATCTTTTCCCGACCCGGTGTTTACATACATCGACTCATCTAATCGGAAACACTTTAAGATATGCGCAGACGATCCACACTCCCGTTCATAAGGTGGCGAGAATGATTCGGTGAGTTGGGCGCAAACTGCCAACAAGCGCCCAGAAGAAGAATACGACAAAGAGGGTATGCACGGAAGTGACTTTTCGCCCATATAACTGTGCAAATATGTTAAAATATATCAAAGTTGCAATAAATAAATCACTCTCTGATGCAGACCGGTACTGTTTGGAAGTCGCCGTATTTAAAATGCATTGCTGAAAAAACTTAGCGGAGCATTACGTCATGACGCTGGGCATGCGCAAATACAACTCAAACAGATAGCTTTCCGATACAACGTTTACATGCAGCGACTTGCTATTGGAAAGGCTTTCTGAAAGGATTTAGATTACCTGCTTGCAAAAGAATTAAGTCTAATTCTTTCCATTTGGAAAGGGGTGTTTACATGCAGTATTTTCTTTCCGATTGGACGTCTTTTCCGAGTCTAATCGAAATTAGGCTGTCCATGTAAACCCACCTGTCACACGTTCAGTTCAGGGTTCGAAGATAGGAAGCTTGCGGGCCGGATGCGGACCGCGGGCCGCTTATTGAGGGCCGCTAGTGTAGATCTTTGGCCAAGAAAGGGTTATAATTGTGGGCAAATTTCTGAACAATGTCAACCACCATGCCATCATGCTGCCAGACCACCAAGTGAGAAAAGAAAAATTGTATTGTGCCAGATCTTGCAATGCAGAATTAATATGATGCATCGGAAATTCATACATTCTATCACATGTGTGAGATAATTAATGATGCTACAGTGACACCACATTGTGGCTGTGACTGTGCTGATTGAGTTTGGTATAACATTTTTACAAAGTTTCTGAGCTACATCCAGAAGAAAAACGGTCTTCAGTGTAACTGATTATGATACCAGGCACAGGAGGAAGGAGCTGGGTTCAATTCATGTCCTTTGGGTGGGCTTCCTCTGGGTTCTCTGGCACACAGTCCAGAAACATGCAATACAGGTGAACCGGTGCCTCTACATTGCCTCTAGGTATGAATGGTTGTCTGTCTGTATGTTTTGGCCCCTTTGAGGAACGGGTGAATTGTCATGATGTGCCCTACCTCTCACCCAATGTCAGCTGGGATAGGCTCCAGCCCTGACCGCGCCCCTTTCCAGGATAACAGAAAATGGTATGGAATTGTGAAAGCAAAATGATTCCAATCTTTCGGGGTAGATTTTCATGGTCAGAGAATCATATTATGCGGTCAGACTATCATTTTGCTTTAAGGCTCAATGACATCATGGGAAACCTGAGTCTTGGTCTTGTCCAGTTCAATATGCAAGAGTTGTGTAATGATACTTTCAATCACAATGTCTTCAATCAGAATTTAAAGTGACCACATTCCTTTCCTACCCCTTATTCAACGTACACACATAAATTCATCATGAAATAGATCCATTTGCACATACAGTATTAGTGTAGATCAGATTTATTATAAGGCTTTGACATCAAATGTTGACCAAAATAGTACATTATGGATTTACACAGATGTTACATCGGGGTTAAATAGTGACAGACAAACTCTACTCTTACAGTTGGATGTTGTGTTCATGTGTACCAGTGACATCAGCTTGTCTTACCCAGTAGATGGCAGTGTGTGTGTGTGTGTGTGTTTGTGTGTGTCAGTGTTATGTTGTAAGATTACTGCTTGACACAAGTGTTATGAAAGCAACAACATAAACACAAAATCAAAATTGAAAAATGCACAAAAATATTCAATGATGTTATTCAGAGCATCTTCAGAGTCATTTTATATAAAAGAAGGCAAAACATTTTAAATTATTAAAGTGATTATTTCTGCTGTTGCTCCTGTGATGATGATGGCTGGAGTAAAGAAATGAATGGCTACATTGTGCCTTCATGGCACATTGATTGATCTCTTAGCTTTACGTTTCTGACATTGAACAGGCACCACAGTCATTGCTGGTCGTGTTGAGCAACTTCTTTTTTCACAATCTTTGCAGCCCTCACAGATAAAAGATCATGTTCCAACAGTTTGGGAATCATTCGAGAGCTGGAAACACACACTGAGGAGGATCATCGCTATTCCTGAGTAGATGGGTTATCTGTATTACTTGCTGATATATACTGTATATTAAAAAAATGGAGGTATCTATCAAAGGCAGGCTCTCTTTCAATGTAACAAGAGTTTAATTGTACGATAAGTGCTACAGAGGGGGCACAAAGACAGGAACTGTGAACATTTATATATATGTATATATATAGATGCCTATATACCTTATATTACCCTGTAAAAATGGCTGGTATTAGCTGCCCCTCCTTTAAATATTTACAGTAGATGCTTGGCAGATGCGTTCCCTCAGACCCCTGGACAAAGAAAAAAAGAGAAACGAGAGTCAAAAGCCATTTAGAACCAATCAAATCATCATGGCCTCATTATGGCTGAGGACATGACAGAGGAAATAAAAGAAAATGACAGATTTGGTGTGTAACAGGCTGGCTGTGAGTGACGTGAATGGCATTGAAATAGGAAGGATGAGCATACCTCTTGATTTGACAATCACACACGTCCTCTTGCATTCCTCCTCCGTGTCAAAGCGGTTCTTGTTGCCTTTGCAGCCACCATACCAGAACTGGGCACAGGCATTAGCCTGCTTTTCATAGTACCAGCGGATGTTATACTCCCGACATGTGCCCTGATCCAGAGGCAAGGCACACTGAGGATCCTGTGCTCCAGTCTCTGCATGAGAATGATGGGGATATCAGTATGGTTCATGAAAAATACGTCACAAACTCCTCCTGTTTCTGTGGCGTCCGGATCGCTTTTCCGACTTTTCTGCTAGCCTTCAAACAAGATGTCCCTATTTCGTTTTTCCTCCACTACGGTCACTGCAGAATCATCACTGAAGTGATAGTACGTTACCATTAGGTTATAAATTTTGCACTAGATTACATGAGCAATATGCTAAGCTAAGATTAAATTCTTTTTTGACTGGTTCCTGACTTTCCCCAAAACAAATGCACAAGAAATGCAACTCTATCTAAAATATCCTCCATTCCTTATGTGAGACTAGATTTTCTTTGGTTTGTTTTTTTTGATATGCTATTGAGAGGATGACCATCCTTCAAAGTCACCATAGTCATCTTTCCATGGAAAAGTTGTCCAAATACATACTATCAACACTATCAAGAAGTACGACTGCAAATCATTCATGTGTCAGGTTTGGTGAAACTAGAGTGTGTTTTTTGCAAATTATGCACTGAACAACATGACCATCTACAGTACATATTTCCATTGAAAACTACACAAAATAAAATTAGAATCTGTTTTTAAGTATCAAAAGGCACAGCTAAATAATGTTGTAAATGTATGTGTTTATCTTTAGAGAAGCTAGACAGTATAGTTTGTGGGATATGATCTGGACAATATGAACAGATCTTATAAAACACGTTTCCACAGACACCACAGTAAATAAAATCAGTATAAAAATTCCATTATTTCTAACTTAAGACACCCTAAAGTACTTTAGGGTGCAGCAGGGCAGTCATGAGATTCTTTCACTTGACATGTGTTCATTCATTATCTACCACTTATCCTGTTCAGGGTCACGGGGGGCTGGAGCCTACCCCAGCTGACATCGGGTGAGAGACAGGGTACACTTGGACAAGTTGCCAGCTCGTTTCAGGGCCAACACATACAACCACTCACACAAATGGAAAATGTAATCTGACCAATTCACCTATATTGCATGTTTTTGGACTGTGGGAGGAAGCTGGAGTTCCTGCAGAGAACCCATGCAGACATGGGGAGAAGTGGATTTGAACCTGGTACCTTCTTGCTGTGAGGCAGCAGTGCTAACCACTGCACAACCATGCTGCCGGCTTGACATGCATAAATTCCAAAAACTATTTTATTTAATAAGTTGAATAGAAAAAGCAATTAAATGTCAATTAAAGCAAACTTTATAATAATCATTCCTGGTTTAACTGCTGTAGACTGTGAACAACAACAAAGATGATCATGCTGCCTGTGAGCGGGAAGATTGGATATTGAATGATGGAAATCTGCAAAGATTCTTGGTTGAAATGAGCGATACATATGAAAATACAGAGATGGAAGTACAAAAGAAAACATAGACAATAACTCATCTCGTTTGCTACTACAATGTTGTTTACTTTTTATTGTATGATAACAAAAACTGGGGTTTCGTATTGAATTAAGTGATGGCTTCAAACATTTAAAAGCAGCATGCAAGTGTTGGTAAATAAGGCAGACGCTGATGGACAGTAAAGTTTATCTGTGTAAATGTTTTGTGCTGATGTACTGACTCTTGTGCAAGAGCTGGCAGAATAATTATATGATCTCATACATTCCATCCTGAACAGGCGACTTAGAGGAACGCCAATCCTAAAATTATAATTAAGGACACTGGTTTCAGATTTTCCAGGTGAGTGACCTCATCAATAACTGACAGGGAAAGAATTTAGTGATAGTATGAAAACAATATCTATTTTCTCTTTCATTACTTGTAGTCTACCTGTACAAATCCTAAAATCAATTTCTTGAAATTAAATAGTAGAAAATTATTTATATATTCTACTCCAGCTCTTATTCGGTCCAATATATCAGCTATCATTGAAATTGAGATTTAATTATTCTTTTGAGGAGTTTAATTTGTTTGACACTTGATTTGAACTTTCAAGAATTAATAAAATGAAGTCAGCAGTACGAACCTTGCCAACCCACCATTAATCATAAGCGTCTGCTCTGTATCGACTTGTTCTAGTAATGTGCTTTTTTACCTGCAGTAGAATTTTTCTTTTCCCTTGGTCCAATTATTTTCCATTTCAACCAATCTACAATCATCCAGTTGTGTTTCAACTCACAAACTGATGACCTGAATTCATTCAGAATTTTCTGATAGGGAGAAGAATTCATGATTCCCTCAGTTATGGTGAGTATCCCCATAACATCATACTGCCACCAACATGTTAGACCGCAGGAAAAATTGTCTTTTGTGGAATAATAATAATAATAATACATTTAATTTATAATGTAACCTGATGGCACGCAGCTGCCTTCCAAAAAATCCAACTAGCGACTCATCTATAGAATATTCTCCAAAAAGCTCTTCTGGGGTTCTTCTGATCTTACCATGAATTTCGCATCACCACTCTCCATTGGATTCTATTTATGACCAGTTTCTATCGAATAGTGACTTCTGGTCTTTATTTGGGTTAGAGCGGCTTGCAGTTCCTTGAATGTTTCCTTTGAATGTTTGGTGACTTCCTGAATTGTCTTTGCCGTTTTCTCTAAAGATGTGTTCCAAGTCTTGTCTAATTATAGACTCCTAACTCCTTTGATGAGTTTTTAGGTCAGTGGCTTCTTAATTTCAGCACATTAAGGAGCCCTAAATTGGCAACAACTTATGGATAGCTATTTGTTAAGACTATTTTCCTCTGTTTCCACTCTATGTTTCTTTAACTTATTGATGAAATTACCTGGAAAGGAAATAATTCCTTTTTTCTTGAACCAACCTGGCGATGTACATCCCCGGCGTAAACTCCAGACTGAAATCCAATTCTTTTGAGCACTCCAAAGTGTACTTATTAACATTTTTATAAACATGGGCCCATATGTCTGAGGTGAAATACTTCCCATATGAGGTGTTCAGCAAATTTTATAGCAGCTGGTTCACACTAATCCACACAAAACTGCAGCTTCAAGGAGATACAGAAAAACATTTATGAGGAGGTGAGTTTGGTTTTATGTTTAAACAGTAACGACAGATCAGCCTCAATGTGTTGCAAACTTTTTTTTTTTGCACTAATATAATTAATGGTTGTCTCATAGGAAAACCACTGATAATTTTACTCTATAAATCCATTCCTGGAACAATGTTTCGAGAAACTCGTATCAACAGCCTCGATAATATGTCTTCTACTGCTCCCTGTTTTACCTATTGTGTCCATATTGTCAAGCAAAAGTCAGACACTTTCTCAGCGGATGTTGGACTCTGCCAAGCTAACCCTTGTCTCCGCTTCTCATCTGAGGCCATGGTCCTCAGCTACAAAATGATAGGAAGCTCCCTCAAAGTTGGACTTGAGTTTCTACCTCAAGCGAATGTTCAAGACCCCGTTTACTGGACAATATTTTTGGTCAATTAAAAAAGAAATTCTGTGTCTTTTCTAAACATTCTATTGAGGTGACAACAATAAAAATTATCCTAGGTTACACGGACCTTCAAAAACAATTGAAGACACAGTGGTATGGATGCAAGGGCAGTACTTAGCAGTGGTATGTTTCAATATCAACACCATCGAAAGATACCAACCAGGAAGTTAAGTTGATGATTGTCTTTTCAAAGTAATGCTGCAGCCACACCAGAGTTTCCTCGGGGGGTGTTAATAAATCTACAGCAAAAGCTAAAAGAAGTAGACCAACATAAGTCTTTGTTTTCTGTCTGCACGTGGCTATTAAGCTGAAATTGAACAGCCATTTCAGAAGCTGGGCTGGGCTCCCACCGTTTTACCAAAATTGTGTTTTGCCAGTTTACATGGTGAAGGAAACAGTAAAGATTTCTGAAAGATTACGGTCTGTTTTTTATTTTATTTTGCATTTTCAGGCCTATAAAATGCCTTTGTTGTGTAAACAAATAGACCAACACAAGTTAACTGAGTGGATCTGAGCGGCTGAAATGAGCTTCCTTCATGAGGTGTCGGGGCTCAGCCTTACAGATAAGATGAGGAGTTCAGATGTCCGGAGGGAAGTCGGAGCAGAGTTGCTGTTCCTTTTTGTCTAGAGGGAGCCAGTTGAAGTGGATTGAGTATCGCCCCCTTGATCCCCAGGATTAGCTGGAAAGCGTTTCTGGGAAACCAACTTCAGGAATCGCCTGCATATCCTGATGCCACCGCAACCCAGACCCCGGATAAGCGGAAGCTAATGAATGGACTTTGTTTTGTTTCAAACCTGCAGATGTTTAATTTTATTTCTGTTGGGTGAGGAACATCTGCATCGTTCACAGCGAACAGCTTCTTCTGTTTGTTTTCTTTTGTTGTTAGTGCTCCTGTATAATTAGACAGGCTGCCCTGCTTTGTGATGAGATATTCATGTCCCTGCAAGCGCTGGCTGATAAACGGAGGTGAGGAAAAATTCAGACAATATGAAGGAGAAGCATAGACCGTTTACCTTTGACTGGTCTTGTTGCAGACACAGATACACCTGAGGATGATACGGTTATATTTGTAGAAGAAGATGAGGAGGAAGAGGAGCCCCAGGTACTGGAGGAGTCCTCTCTGGAAGGAGTAATAGGTCTGAAGTCTGTGTAGCGGTTAAATGTGTCCCCGCGCTCGGTCCCCAAATGTGTTGTCTCCGCGAAGACGTTTTGTCCTCCTCCCTAATGGTGACAAAATCAGAAAATGTCAAATCACTTGTCAGAGTTAGATTTGTACGTTCAACACATGTAAATATGTATTTATATATTTCAACACTGACTGAATATTTTTAAGTCTTTCATGCATTTTAAAAACCTTACAGATATTTAATCAAGTCATGATGGGAAAACCGCCAACATTATGAAAGGAATTAAAGGGCAAATTCAATCTGGTAAAGGTGTTCTAAGATATAGTGTAGTGGATGCACCAATCTAATTCAATGCTGACGATTCATTGCAATCAACCATAACATATGTAAAAACAAACTAAGTAATAAATACTGTATTCACTGAACATTAAAACCACCAGCCTACTTATGTAGGTTCCCTTTTTGCCACCAAAGCAGTTCTGTGATGTTCTGTATGTTCTGACGTCATTCTATCATAACAAGCTTGAACTTTTCCAGCAAGTTCTAGTAGCTCTACTATTGGATCTGACGAAACGGGTCAATGTTTTTTCTAGCCCATGAACATGTCACCGGTTCACCGGTTGCTTGTCCTGAGAACGCTTTGTTTGGTGCTGACTCCAACAAACCTGTACTTTTACAGATGCTCTGGCCCACTGGTCTTGCCATTACAATTTGGCCTTCTTCAAAGTTCCTCAGTTTATAATGCTTGAAAATATTTCCTGTTTCCAACACATAAACCTCAAGACTAAATGTTCTGCCGCTGCTTAATACATCCCAACCATAGGTGCCATGGTAATGACATAATCAATGTTATTCTGACTTCATCCATCAGTGGTTATAATGTTATGGTTTGATCATTTACTTTGAGCGCAAAACTCACCATTGCAATTGTGTAATGTTTGAAAATTTAAGCAAGTTGTGCTATTTTCAAATGATTAGATTCAAAGATTGCCTGTGATTATCAGTTCCAGTCTCACCAGTGAACATCTGATTAAACTGACCATGTTCGCTCATATGTTTCATACCTGGGCTGTGTTGGATCCTTTGCTGCCATGCTCGGATTTGTCCACCCGGCCTCCACCGCTGTGAATGCTGGTGCCAGTGTTGGTGATAGTATGGGTCCCAGTTTGGGTGCCAGTGTGGGTTCCAGTTTGGGTGCCAGTATTGGTGCCAGTGTGGCCACCATTCAGAACACTGTGTTCAGTCACAGGCCGGTAACCGTAGCCACCGACAGCATAGTTGTTATTATTTCCGTTCCTGTTGCCGTTGTTGCCATTGGTTCCATGGGTTGTGTAGCCATTAGTAACTCGGTTATATATCAGGGCTCCATTCTCATCTTCACAGAATTGGCTGACCAACTTGGATTCCAGAGCTGTGAGAGACGAATGAGAGGGGACAGGCGCCATGGGAATTAGATAATCGATGTTCACGTCACCTGGTGATAATGTTATGGCTGTTCATTCTGCTGAACAAACTATAGAATGGCAGCATTCCTTTATCACCTAAAACACATCTCTTAGATTTCTGCTATGATTCTTCAAAACGTTCATCCATAAAGATGTTGATAAAAGTGTATTAAAATGCGACCGGTGGCGAGCGTCTCTAACCTGGCAGAGTGTTGAAGTCATCAATGAGGAACATGTGCTCGTCATCTGGGTCAGACGCGATCAGATTCAGCTCACGCATGAACTCAGTTTGTGTTGGGTCAGAGGTGTTTACAATCCCCAGAGCAAACATCTCAATATTGGCAGCATGTGCTTCTCGTACGGCCAGATCCAGCTTCATCGGCTCGCGCTTGTCCGTCTGCCCGTCAGTAATCACAATGGCCACCTTGCTGACTCCCAGGCGTGAGCTGTAGAAGGCCTCCTGGGTGGCTTTACGGATAGCTGTGCCAGTATAAGTGCCCTCTCCCATGTATGGCATGTTCCTAACGGCCTGCTTAATGTCCTGTTTGGTAGTGTAGCGAGCCAAGTTGAACATGAGCTTCACTTCCAGGCTGTACAGCACCAGGCCAATCCTGGTGGCGTTACGGCCGACCGTGACTCGGTCCACCAGAGCGGTTACAAAGTCTTTGATGATCTCATAGTTCTCTGGGCCGACACTTTCTGAGCTGTCAATGACAAACACCAGCTCCATGGGTCTCTCCTTACACTTTATCCCACATCCTGGAATCACATCAAACCAATACATGAGGTCATGGTTGAATTGTCATTTGGACGTGGTGCACTTAGGGGTATCTGATCTGATGATTTACAGATCCAGTTTTTGAATCCAGACCAGACGCTGGCCTGGATTAAGAAACTAAATCTCCCCTTGGAACAAGTCGATACTGAGAAATAGATATTGAAAAGATCACAGGACACTTTACCACAAATCTCTTTGATCAGTCGAATGATGTCCTCTCTCTGAGATAAATACACAAAGATAGATTAGAGATAGCATCAAATTATAAATAAACATCAGCAGAAATTGATAAAAAAAGTCAGTAGTGGCATAATTATTTATATTCTTTACTTAAGTACATTAAAAAAATATGAACACAATCAATTATTCTAGATTAATCGGACTGCTGCATCTGTATTTTGCTGCTGTAGTTGTTTTTGGCATCATCCCTGACCCATTGCCATAAGCCAATGGGTCAGGGCTAGGGCTTAGGGGTGATACTTAACAGTAGCTAAGAATATTACTCTTAGCCACTGTTAATACAGTCTGTTCAATTTTAATGAGATATTGAACATATTTAATGTGGTATATTTAGGCATTAAATTTCAGACCCCAAAGGGTTAAGGAACGAGGAATACTTGTTCCTTCAGTTTATCTGGAATAATCAATTTACAAGTTCACAGAATTGACACATAAAAGTACTATGTAATAATTTGTATATAAAACAGAGATGACTCACAGTGATGCCAGCTTCACCTTTGACACCAGCTCGCCCCTAAGAAGAAAAGGCATTATTTTAAACAAACAGAAAATAGTTTTAGAACCCTGAAAGGATAAGTTTTACTACACATTTTAAACTCAAGTATCAGATACTCACTACACTAATTTTAATATTGTCATTATTGTCATTTTGATATAGGATTTTCCTACATTAGAGCCCATAAAGGGGCCATATTTTGCCCAGAGGGGTGAAATTTATGTCCAACATCCATGCACACTTCCTTATTAAGTAAGATTTATGTTTTTTAAATGGATAAGTCATTCCTTGTTTATCATTGGCTCTATAGATTTCAGCGATGACATGTAGTATTTGATATATTTTTGAAATTGTCTTCAGGCACAATGTGTACATACCATAACCGTAGCCGCCAGTTAAATTAATAAAAATTCTTAATTTCCTTTTTTTTGCTCAAATTTAAACTGTGGTGCAATGAAAAGATAAAACCCTCTTTTTTCTAAATATATACTCCATAAAATATTTTGTTATCTGTATAATTACATTACATACAGCAGTTCAGAGCAATAACTCTTAGTATTTACAGATGAAGATTTTCCCCCAGGCAATACCAGCACGTATCCCTAGATTGATAACACAGACATCCAATATGAAGCTACGAAATCAGAACTAGGGCACTTTAGGGGGGGGGGGGGACTCACAGATTCTCCAGGGGTTCCAGGGTCTCCAAAATCTCCTTTGATTCCCTTTGTCCCCCTCTCCCCTACCGATCCACGGTCACCCTGTCAAACATTGCATAGCATTGTCAATGATAAAAGCAAAGTATGTGCAGTTCAGAAGCACCAAACAAGATAACGACTCACTTTAGCTCCAGGGAAGCCTTCTCCAGGTTGCCCCCTTGGCCCTGTCACACCCTGGGCCCCTTGTTCACCCTGAATCAAACACAGTTATGAACTACATGCAGGTGCATGTCACTTTAAGTGCTAGGATGACATATCATTACCCACCTTTGGTCCTTGAACACCTAATCCTTGTGGCCCAGATGGCCCAAGTGGTCCAGGTCGCCCAGTGTTTCCCTGCATCACAGAGGTTACAATAAAACCAGAGCAACACATTAGAGTGGATTTTATTAAAGTTTTTATTTCTAGAGATCTGTCATCAGTTATGCACTTCTGCTAGTGGCTGCATTCCAACTCTTGCTCGAGGTCTTGAAAATATGAAAAAAATATTACGCCCAGAATTACAGTTGTCTTTTATTTAGAAAATCTTGATTAAGAATCGTGAAGAAAAACAACAACCTAGAAAAACTACAGTTTGGTTTCAGAGTCTCCTTATGGGGAGTTTTACCCCCTTTGTGATGGTTTGACCCACCGTCACACCAACAACCTTGCATCCATCCATACATCGGTTTACTGTCAACTATGCAACTATTAATTTTTACCCTCTCGGGTAAAATTAATATTGTCTGATTTCGATTTTTATAAGGTATATAGTCCAAATGGTCTCCCAATTCGCTGTTATTTTAAAATTTATTTTATTCTATTTAGATTTTTTTCTAAATTAAACTTTATTCTAAATCATGGCCACAAATTTTAAATGTAATTCACAGTTAAAAAATACTTAATTTACATAATTGTATTGTGCATTTCTGAATTGAAATGAAACAGATTTAAGACCAGAGGAGATAATTATTATTATTATATTTTGATAGTGCTTTGAAACCATGTCATTTTTCTTTTTTAAATGGAAGCAATTCTCATCTGTTGCACTGCGACTAAAATTCCCACAACCCAATGCCAGTGGTGAGTATATTTAATGGCAAATAGCAGAGTATGGAACTATCTGTTTTATTAAATGTCTGATATAAATTTGTTTAACTGTCAAATAAAGACATTTGACAGTTAAGAACAGGAGGGTTAAAAAAAAAATGTCTGTATACGTATCTTATGTGTTGTGTCAACTTTAACGATGCATCGAAGAGTACATGGATGTTGTTTAAAATTAATTGAATAATAGCAGCCTCTGTGGATCAGAGAGCTCCTAATGCCAGATTTTCAAAATAAATTAAGCTTGACTGAGATACTCAGTAATGCATGTCCGCCTGCTTGATCTGAAGAAGCGATCTGAAGATAGGTCCATATTAAACGTAGCAATGGAGTAAATGTATTAATTTTGATTAAAACTGGAAACAGAATTTTCTAAGTGAGCATTATCATGTCTCAGACTATTGAGCAAATCATTTTTAACATCACCATTTTCTCAGTATGGAAGGGGATGGTCTGCTTTTCTAATTTCCTCCAAACTGATGAAGAAAAGAGTCTTTAATTAAATCTTCCCGAGGGAAGGCCGTGGCCTGGCCTGGACCCGTGGAAACACTCATGAAGCCTGCTGGTATTCTGGATGTAATATTGGAGGACATGTGGGTTCTGGGTGTTGCTTCAGGCAGGCATGTTCGGCCAAGTGCTGCTCCTCAGACACATATGTCCGTGGAGATTCACACTCAGCACCAATGTGTCATAGGGCTGTGGGGGAAATTGTGATAAATACCCAGAACAAATAAACTGGCAGCCTTTGAATATGAGACCCCGGTGCTGGGCACGTTAACACATCAGATGAAGCACCCTTCCATTAAAATCTGGATCTGTCTCCCTGCAGCACAGATGCAGTTTTTCTTAGAATATGACTAAACCATGTCCATCTGGTTGCATGTCTAATAAAATGACTAAAGGCTTTCTGCCTAAATAAATACATTATGATGCTGCCCTTGATGCGTGTTTGCTGAAACACAAGATACATTCTGCATTTTATTTATTTGATACTGGTGGAAAATCAGAAAAATGTGAATTTTATGAAATACCGGAGGTCCTTGGAGGCCTTCGCCTGGAGGTCCCGGTAAACCAGGTAACCCTCGGAAACCAATATCCCCCTGCAGGGAAAAGAACACAGCGAAGAGGTATGAACGCTTGCAATGCAGTAATTTACAATCCATCAAATAAATGAACCTCTGTGCTGGGTAAAAGCTTGTTTCCTGAAATTAGTTTCCCGAAACAAATGACCCAATATTTCACCGTGGATCTACATCCACTCATCTTCGAATACTGCTTCAAGATTCATTCTTCATTATTTGTCAATGTGCTACATTTCAAAAAAGTGCATGATGCCAAAGTCATAATTTGGCCTCAAAGAGCAAATACAATGAAATCATACACTGATAGGCTACAAATGGATATATGGACAGATAACCGCTGTAATAAAGATCTAGTTGCCACCAGCAACTAGGTCTTGTTGCTGGTGGCAACTAGGCTGGTGGCAATGACTTCAACAGAGCTCACCTTTGGTCCAGGAATCCCAACTCCCTCAAGGCCAGGTTCTCCTGGAAGTCCAGGCAGACCCGCAGGGCCCTGAACAACACAGGACACGGAAGCACAATTACACTCCAGACTGATGAAGAAAAATCTTGTCTTCCAAACAATATGAGAAAATAATATTGTTGGTATGGATGGTCCATCCTTTGATGAGTGCGGGTAAGAACTCAATGAGTCTCAGCTGAACTTACTTAAATATGTGAGTTTATTACAAACAGATCTGTTATAACAGAGAAGGTTCGCTCACATGCACGTTCCATACCAAAAGCTTGCAGTTATAATTTTAAAGTTCATGTGAAGATATTCTTCCAAGGTCCAGCATATGTATCTGCTTTAAGACAGCACATATCATTTGTCACACAAAATATGACGCTAGATGTCAAAACAAGAGGGTCAAAGGGAAAACCAGGGATAGGAATCATCTCTGATGGGGAAATTCCCTGATTAAATGATGGAAGTAATTGTTGTAGCAAACTTACAGAAAGTCCAGGAAGATTGTATGCCAAGCTGAGAAATAGTCTGGGACATAATCACTCAATCTGTAGGACCACATATGCCTTTGCTAGCCCTAAAACCAGTAATTCCCCCTGACACCTCTAATGTGTCTTGCCTGCTATGGTCATACATCAGGAAAACATTCTCTGAAAATTGAAGTGCCAGCAAATGTAACTGTACTGTAATTGCTTGTGTTTTATTGTTTTGGCTAACAGTGAAGGATATCTGACCGGGACTGATGTGGTCGAGTAGACACCGATGGACAGATCTTTAAATGTAATTAAAATAACGATTTAGGAGTAGACTGGTGAGTGTGTTGATGTCTGGATCAATTCCTCACCATGGGACCAGGAAAGCCATCTCCTTTGGGACCGAATGGACCTGAAGGGCCTGGTTCTCCGCGGTCGCCCTGTACCGCAAGGATAGGTAAAAGTCAATAATGAATTTATGCTAAGCATATAAATTGATACACACTATATATATATAAATATATAAATATATGGCTGATTTTGTGTGTGTATTTTGTGCCTTTGAATGTCCCTTTATTGTAACTGGTGTGCAACACAGTACAGCAGGGGGCCCTTTGTTGAAGAAAGGGTGTATATAGTAAATTTTATAAATCTACTCTGCTGTTAATGGATGCTGTGAATTGTTCCTCACTGTAAAAGATTTGCCTCTCATTACATTTGTATTGTCGCAACATGAATTTAAACTTCTCGTGTTTCGGGATGAAGACATTCAAACCATGATTTAAACCGAGCTGAACATGTTGTTTTCTTTGAATAAATGCTCATACTGTGTGTTACCTTTGGACCAGGAAGCCCGTAGCCAGTCTCCCCGATCGGACCAGGAGGACCGCTTGGGCCAAAGTCACCCTTGATAATATATAGTGGAGATAATTATTAATTATTATTATACTTAATAACAGAGTAACACCACATTACAAGGGTTTTTTACACACTACATAATACATTTAATTGTACATATGCACAATTTTGATCAGTTGTGATGAACTGGGTGATGAATTTTGAACACAATCTTCCATTTGATTCTACTTTATACTCACAATGTATACTACAGTGAAACATAGTACTTTGCATATTTATATGTAAAGTACAATAATAAGACACAATAATCAGTGTCAGATTAGAAATATTATGAAACAGTACACAAAACCACATTCACATAGGGGCCCCTTGTCAGATCCCCTCCATTCTCTGCCACACGATTAGCTACACGGATTTTAATTTGATTAAAATAAGACATTTAGTTTTGTTATTGATGTTTTTAATGGTTTTTGCTATTTATTTGTTTTATGTATTTTATTCTTTTCTTTGCACTGGAGAAAAGTAACAACCATCATTCAGTTGTACCTATGTATAATGATAATAAAGATCATTAAGATTCTTATTCTAATTCGATCAGGAAACACATGGACAGATTTTTTGCATTAACGCTATTTCTGACCTGGTAAGACTAAATTCCAGGGTGATATTTGAGTTTAATGACATCACAGACTTCGTGCTTTAGAGTTGATGTCAAGCCTGTGGGCAGCAAAGAGCGCATCCAACCAGCCATCCATCCATCTTCTAGAACGGTTTAGCCTTTGCAGGTTCTTTGTCTCAGCGCCCCTTCACAGGGCCAACACCACAAACAACCATTCATCCTATAATATGAAATTGATCGATTTGAAAACTTTTATTTCAATTTAAGTAAAATATTAATCTACTTTCGATGTTTCTTTTTTCTGTTGGAGAAAGCTGGCAAACCCAATGGGCACCTACGCAGACATGGGGAGAACATTACAAACTCCACAATCTTAGAGTTTGAACTAATAGTCTTCTTGCTGTGAGACAACAGCACTATACATTGTCAGCCATAACATTACAAACACTGACAGGTAAAGACAGAATAGAATTGAGTATTTTATTAAAAAAATCTCCTATCCTAGGGTGGAAACTGGAAAAAATGGGTAAGTTAAAGGATGTGAGTGATTCTGATTAGGGACAAGTTGTGGTCGCTACACGACTGAGTCAGAGCATCTCCAGAACTGCAGCTGTCATTGGGTGTTCATAGTCTGCAGTGGTTAATACCTCCGAAATTGATCCAAGGGAAGACAACTAGTTAACTAGCAGCAGGTTAGTTGGTGTCTAAAGCCCATTGACTCACATGGGGGCAAGCCTGTGTTATCCGATCCCACAGAAGAGCTGCGGTTGCACAAATTGGCGAAAAGGTCATTTGTGATTCTGATAAGAAGGTGTCATAAGATACAAGACATTGCAGAGCTGTTTTGGCAGAAAAGGATACCGAAAAAATTTAAGGCATGAAGTTTTAAGTTATGGCTGACTGTATGTAATTACTGAGCACATTATTTCATATGTTATATTTTGAACGCAAGACTTTTAATAGCAATGGAGTAAAAAATATATGGATTTATTATAAATATTCAATTTTTATTGGATAGATTATTTATGGATGTATCATTTAGTAGATTTATAATTAATTGGCAAAATATGCATTAACACTCTAGTATTTTAAAAATGGTGCATCAACATGCATGATGTCTCACGTCAGTTTCATGCAGTACCGCTGATCGGCAATTTGTGACCAAAATTAGCTAATAAGCAATTCAATTGTTGAAAAACATCCTCTGAAAGAAAGCGTAAACATGAATGATTAAAACATTTTTTTTTTTAAATTTGCGAACATGTTATAAGGAAGATTGTACATTTAACATGTTCAAATGAACAAGAAACGTTATATTGTATTTTTAATTAAATATCTGAATCTGAAAGAGTAATCTGAATATTTTTCTTCCAATACTAGCTAATTATAAATTATTTCAAAAAACACTTCTCCCTTTCAGTTGACATGGAGAGTGGCAATCATAAAAATCCATGTGGAAAAAATTTTGATATTCAAAATCATTGTAGTTTTTCAGAAAATGTACATTGGAGCAATTACCTTTGGTCCTGAGATGAAACGGCCTGGTGGACCAGGTAAACCCAGCCTGCCTGGAGACCCTAGTTCACCCTGATGAAGATGAAATCATTTATTTGTAAGCATATCTTCTCTAGTCGCTTTTCTGCTCTTCCATAAGGTCATACACAAGGAAATATGTAATGATCTATTCGATAATCATAGTTTAACTGCTCCTCACTTTTGGTCCAGAGGGTCCAGCAATGCCAGGTGGACCAGTCAGGCCCCTTACTCCTCTTTGGCCTTGGTCGCCCTTAGGGATCACATTGGGAGCACAGTGTCAAATACGACTGTCTTGACTATACTTATTTTAAACAGGTCAGCAACTCCTGAACTTCTAGCAAGACGTACAAAAAAGTTTTTACCTTTTCACCCTGGGTGCCGATTCCAGGTGACCCTTCAATCCCTCTGGGACCTACACCTCCATGCTCACCCTGAGGACAAAGACATACACATTTTTATCATTGACTTCAAAAACTAGTAGATTTGGTGGGTGGTCCAATAAACTACCTTCTGTCCAGTTGCTCCATCTTCACCCGGCAGGCCTGGAACACCAGGCAGTCCTGATGATCCAGGATCACCCTGAGAACAGATTCATTGATCTGTGACTTGAATGGACTTTTTATGTGTGCAAAAAATACCGAAGACTGCTACTGGTTTGGGTTATACCTCACCTTAGGGCCGGCGTCCCCAGCCCCTCTTTCTCCTTGGACACCGACTTCACCTGGCAGCCCTTGATCTCCCTGTGTGACACAAGACAACATGACATCTTAATCTTAAATATTTGTTCTCGTTCTTATCAAAAGCTAAGACTTTGTGCAGGGGGGGTTACGTCTTAGCTTCACAAAACGTGGGAGAATACGTTATCCACATAATCGATTAGGGATTTTTGTGCAAATTAAAACTGTGGGCCTTAAAGGTGATCATTTAGCATTGAATGTGGGTGTAGAAACCTTAGGTCCAGGCATGCCCTCTCCCGGTTGACCCCTGCTCCCCGGTGGTCCCCTTGGTCCTTGCGTGCCCTGCAAAAAAAGTGGATAGTTTTGAGAGCAGAGGCCACATATTAAAAATCAACACTGGTTAAATGGATAAGGGACTGTATAGAAAATAGTCATTACTCAAAAACTTTAGAGTTATTAATTAAGTGTTTTCAGGTGCATTATGCCACATGTGGCTAATTTAAAGTCCATACTCAAAGATAAAACTAGGCCTTTGCTGTCGTCCCCATCAGAAAGGGTATATCCCCGAAAAGCCACCAATCTCCTGCCTCCTACAAGCAATCCCCCTGATTGAACTCCTCAAATGAAATGTAAGGTTTTGTTGCAAAAACAGCCATTTATGTAAAAAAAAGAAAAAAAGAAGCTAGCCCTAATGAATCACTTATCAACTACTAGAATAAAATATTAAATATACAAGAAAGTTCTCCTCATAAGCATTAATTTGACTAAATTGGACTAACGGTTGGGAAATGATGTCCGTAAACAGAGCCACCAAAACAGCTGCTGTGGGTTCTGAGCAGTCAATCTGAACAAAAATGAACTCTTCCAACAATTTGAGCTGCATTAGCTCTCTTAGAGCTAACCTTCAGTTCCCATGCAGACGTGGGCATCCATCGACCCATCGCCAGTTCCCCAGTTGTCCACTCTCTGACAATTTGGGTACTTACTAACCATTGCAGAACATCCAATAAGACCTGCAGCTGTGGTGATGCTCTGACCCAGACATCAACACTAATATGTCCCACCACTAACATATGCTATTGTAACATTTTAATCAAAATTTTTCACTTGCCCTGTCAGTGGTTATAATTTTATGACTGATTTTGATGACATGTTTTGAAGAGGTGGATCCTTGGCTATGAAATAGTTGATTAAAATATTGGGATGGATGTGGGAAAAGATGCATTTCTTAGTTGTTTATTTAGATTTGGCCATATTATGAAAAATGATAATACTGAACGATCTAAATAAGAGTATACAGGCCTAGATAAAACATTCATTATTTGCAATCATAATGTGAAAATTGATCATTATTCTGATTCAAGACATATAAAAAAGGGGTAAAAGAGGGGTAGAGACATGACTCTGCACCCAAGATATAGTTGAGCTGATGCAGAGTCAGTGTCTTCCAATGAACTTCACAAGTGAAAGTTAAGAATTAAAGTATATCCAGATGAAAAATAGATCCAGATCTGCAATTATGAAATTCACGTTTCCTCATAGAATACTGATGATTAATACATGATTCCAAATGCTGAGTAGTGTTTCGGGGTCAGAAGATAATCTGGAATTACTTAATCTGGTTAATGAACAATTCAGACATAATTTCCAGTGACAGTCTTGAAACCATTGTGAAGTTGTTTATGTTTAAGTATGTATGTGGTCGGGGCAAATTTTCACTCTCTGAGTGCTTTCTAGTTATAAATGTTGATGACCACTTGGATGGTGGAGATGACCAATGTTGATGACCACAATGGAGACTTTTTTCATTACACAAGTGTGTTTAGCCTTTCAACATTCACTCTTCCACAGTTTGATGAATCAATTATACACACTCATCATAACAATCAATGCACAGATAGAGCGTCGCGGTGGTTCAGGTGTCAGGTGAGTAATCTCTGGTTTGACTGTCAGCAGCAGCCTCCTCAATATCTAGAGCTGTTTCTCCTGAAAACCCAAACTAAAGGCTACTTACGTATGCAGTATCATGTTAGTTCAATTATGATGAACCATCAAACTGATTTTACACCAGTGCTGTATCATTTTATCAATTCAGCTTAATTACCATGATTAGGAAATCAGAGGTGAGGCAAACCTGCAGTATAGTCTACTGCAGGTTTGCCTCACCTGCCCCTTCTTTTCATTCATTAAAAGCAGCAATAACCTTTTAATCATGGTTGCATCTTGGTTAAGCATGTTAGCATGCTGACATCAGCTATTTAACAGTGTGCAGCTGAGGCAGATGGGAATGCAGGTATATCTCATCAAAAACTAGATTATTGGGTAAAATTACAATTTTCATATTTTATAATTAAAAAATGTACTGAATTATGACTTTGAAACCTTTTTCCCGTTTTTTGTACATATTGCAATCAGGTAAAAATCAATCCTTTAAGCCAGGAAAGCATTTATTTTTAAATTTCCTATCATAGCTGCCCTGGTTGCTATTAAGTGGGCATTTTCCAATTTTTCCATATATTATAGTTGCTTTTTACAGTAACACTTAATGTGAAGCTACATAATTTGTTTTTTTTAGAATCTTTAAGTTGCTTTGATTTAACACTGTTATGTCATTATTGCTAGCAGCATGGTAGATAGAGCTGCTGCCTCACAGCAACAAGGTACTGGGTTGGAATTCATCTCTGCCAGCACTTTATTGTGTGGAGTTTGCATGTTGTCCCTGTGTCTGTGTGAGTTCTCCAAGGGTATTACGACTTCCTCCCGCAGTGTAGGCAGATTGGTGAATCTAAAATTGTCCATAGCATGAATTGTGTTATTCACATTTGGCCAGCTAACTTGCCTAATGTTAGCTGGCATAGGCTCCATCCCCTACAATAGGATAAGCGGTTCCGGATGAATGAATGTTATTTTTGCTGAAGTGGGCCCTGAGGTGGGTAATAAAGGTTTAGTACCCTTTAGTACCTGTATACATTTTGAATGGTCCCGAAAAAAGAATGATTCGGAATTTATATCAAGCCACAACATGCAAAACGGCAATTTTATGACAATTTGATCCACAGTAGATGGTAATACTTGCCTTTTCACCCTGAATTCCAACTCCTGGGAGTCCGTTGGGCCCCGGATGTCCTGGTGGGCCAAAATCCCCCTACATATATAGATTAAAATGATGGTTTATGATGATAACAGGATATTTATATCCAATAGAACAGATGGCTGCATGGTGATGAGTGCATGTCAAGATTTATTATATGTGGAAAGCACCCAACTGCAATTATTCCTTTACACGATCCTGTGTTTACTTTTGGCTGTGAAATAACTATAATTATTTGTATAAGTACATTGTACTGTAGTGTAACATTCTTTTGTACATAGAACCTGATGACATATTGCTTTTATGTTTTGATGTGTATTTATCTGAGACCTGTAATGTTAATAACATAAACTAAGAATGTTAATGTTAATGTTAATGCCCTGATAATGCTGTAGGCACTTGTTTGGCATCACTACACAAAAGTATTGCCATGATGTGATGAACGTCTGCTTAGGCTCTACCGAAGCCTTCCATGTAAAGAAAGTTTTTGTTTTAACAACTGGTGTTTACTGTTGGAAACCATTCCAATCATTCCAAAATGTTTATTTTATTAATATTTTATTAAGTTTCTTAATAAGAAAGTATCCTAGTCATATCCTCTCAATGTTTGTGAGCTACAACATTAACAGATGGCTGCAAAAACATCCTGAAAAGTACTGAGAATGCCTTAATTCCATTGCATTGCTAGCTTTCCCACATTCAGTGTCCAAAACATCGATGGTGTACTCCTACACAACCTCCCTTCATCCCCTGTATACTCTGGCCTCCTATACATCACCATGCTGCATACATCCAGTGGGGACTCTGCCAACTATCTTTACAAAAGGATGGGGGCTTTATCCTCATACCTGTGAAGACATTTCAGCTAGACGTCTAAGTCATAACCTCTCTGCACTCTACCTTGTCTCCTTTTATTCCAGCGCCTTGTTGTCCTCGGGGGCCCCGTGGTCCATCCAGGCCTCGCTCTCCCTGTGAAGAATGAGAGAGAGGTTGCTTATTTTACTTGAAATAGAATTATTTAGACATTAAAACAATCATAATGTAAAAGCATATCTAGGGTTATGGGAAGAACAGAAAAAACTCTCTCATGCATGACTAGTAAAATAAATCCTTATTATTGCAATTTGTCATTCACACTGATCAGCCATAACTTTATAACCACGTGCCTAATATTGCGTAGGTTCAATTTTGCTGCTGAAATTACTCCATCAAGGCATGGACGCCCCCAAAACCTGTGCAGTGGTATTTGGCACTATGTGGAGACTTAAGGAGCAGATCCTTTGAGTCATGTAAGTTCCAAGTTTAGGCCTCCATGGATCGGTCTACCTTGTCCAGCACCTCCCACAGATGCATGATAGGATTGCGTTTTGGGAATTTGAAGGTCAAGTCAACACATTGAACTAGTGTTGGTGTTGTTCAAGCCATTCCTGAACCATATTTTTTTTGGGTGGCAGGGAGCATTATACAGCTGAAATAAACTACTGTCATTGGGGATTACCGTTTCCCTGAAAAAAAACAACGTCTTTCAGCTCTTTCCCTTTTTTTCTGTTTTCTTTCAGGGATCGCCACAGCAAATTGTTCCGTTAAGCATCCGTTAAGTCATAGGTTTCTACATATGATGGCCGGTCGGCTTCCTTTCCCGAAACAAATCCTCCCATTTATCCGGGCTTGGGACCGGAACTAGATGGAGCTGGGTAGGCTGGTAGTTCTAAGGGCTTGCTAGACACTCCATTAGCAGGAGAGTAGACCTCTTTTATTTTCAGGACCCACTTTTATGATTGAAGTCATTCAAGAAGTTGTTGTTCATCCAGTTTTCACAAAAAACAACCTGGTAGTCATGGTAATGAAGGGCATTAACATCAGGTTCAAACGAAAAAATCAGGGGGCGTGTCATCAGCATAGCTGTGAAATTTGAGATTGTAATTTCTGATTTTGGGAGCATATTTTGTGAAGAAAGAGCAGACCAAGACAATTTCCCTGAGCAACACCAAAATAGCATTTTCTCCAAGAGATGTACAATCTAAAACGGTCTGAGATTGCTCAACTCTATTTTTAAAGGGATCCATAATAATTTATTGGTCACGGTGTCAAACAAGCACCTAATTTAAAAAGAAAACCTGAATGAAAAGTTTCTGGGATCTAGATAATTGATGTTTATATGTTTTTATGTTTTTTGAGAGGATTCCAGCTAGTTAGCCAAAGCTTTCCCAACAGAAGACGTGAGTTTCCCAAATTCCAAAAACATTGATACTGTAAAACATGACCTTTATTACTTTTGAATTTAGGTTGTAATTTGCCAGAACAAATTTGTTATTTCATCTTTCAATAATTACAGTGTCTCTTTTGTGGTTCAGACCCTATTGGCAACCAAGACAAGTCATGACGTAATGGCTCGTAGCCTAAGGCGTCTCCATCTTCGTAGGTGAAGAGATGGAAAAAGAGCAGTAGATTGTGTTTTTACTCGGTGTGAGCAACTCAAAATATGATTCATATAGGAATTTTTTACACACCTCAAAATGTGTCTGGACAGGATGTATAAGTACTGACAAGGGAGGGATAAGACCAGCAATCCAAGTCGACAGTAAGTTCAATAAAACATCATTCAAGGACAACAAGGTCATTCAAGGACAACATGAATACATTGTCAGACACAGACATAGATTGATTTGCATTAGTCATGGCCTTCAAGTGAAGACATATTGTCAGAACTCTCTGATCTCTCATTTTAACACCCAGACCTAGGTGCTAATGATGTGGAAAAAGGAGGTAAGTGTGCTGCTGAGGTCTTGGGAATCAGGAACTTGTCGGTACACGTCATGTGAAAAAATCTTCTTAAACCGAGTACACCATCTGCAAGTCCACGCTAAAATCGACTGTGGAGGAAAAAACGAGAACCACTGGGGCCAGTCTCTTATGTAGATACACCTCATGCTCAGCAGTGAAAACTATCTCTTATCGTGTCAGAGGGGAGATCATTAAATGCTGGATTAGATGTATCAGATCAATGTACAGGGGAAGTTGAAGGAGTTTGATTCGCAGAATTTATGGCTCCTGTACCTTCTGCTGTAAAATGTCAAAAATTCCACATCTTTAATCACAGCTAATCTATTGTATCTATTTTAAAACAGCTACAATTTGAAAGGAAGTTGCCATGTTGCCTTGCAATTACGATGTTATCAAGTTCATAAGTGCAGTTTTGGGGAGTTTTTGCTCACCCAAAGAGCTGATATAGCTTCAAGGAAACTCTAGGCTTTAAATTAACTCTGTTTCTCTTCAAATATAGAATATAAGGAGGTCTGGTGGGCGTAAAAAGAATGTGTCAATTTTTCACAGCTGGCATATGAATACCTATTTTCATCAACAGCATTTTAAAGCCTAAAATTAAGGCTCAAGATCAGAAAAAATTATTGGATACACATGTGAATTAAATTACAGCTATGCTGATGGTAGATTACTTTGATCATGTCTTAGCTCTGTTTTTCGCAAGAGCATTATGTGAATAATATATATTCAAACATCAACATGCCATTTGTAGTAGTAGTAGAGCTGCCACTCACTTATACAGTTTTCTTGTCACTGATCTATATAACTGGATAACTGTTGGTTATCTGACAGCAATCTTTTAGTGAAAGTATGGATCTCTTTCATTTTGATTAAATCTATTCGTAAAAATATATAATAACTATAAAAAATATATATAATATAATATATAATAAGTACACTTGTATGCTGTAGTTTCAGAATATTCTGGAGGTCATATTACAGTACCCAAATACCCTGTATTGTACAAGCAATCCCGCCGGATTGATCTCCCCAAATTGAAGTTGTGTCCGAAAAACCTTGGTTCTCATAAAAAAAAGTTCCTCCTCCACCTAGTAAGTAAAATATGAACTACTAGCGCAAAATATGATGAAAACTAGTTATATCACCTTGAGTCGATTATCGTCTCGTCTTGGCATCTTATGCTTATCCGGGAGGGATACGGGACACTTTTTCAGGAGGGAAGCCCAGACTTTCCAGTCCCCGGCCACATCCACCAACTCCTCTGGGAGGATTCCGAGGCGTTCACAAGCCAGCGGAGAGATCTAATCTCTCCGGCGTGTCCTGGGTCTGCCTCGGGGTTTACTCCAAGATGGACATGCCCGAAACACCTTCCCAGCGAGGCGTCATGGGGGCATCCTAACCACATGCCCAAACCACCTTAACTGACTCTTCTCAATACGGAGGTACAGCGGCTCTACATTGAGCCTCTCCCAGATGTCTGAGCTCCTCACCCACTCTCTAAGGCTGAGCCCAGCCACCCTGCGGAGAAAACTCATTTCAGCATTTTATATCCGCGATCTCATCCTTTCGAGTCGATTATAAGCACCAAAAACATATGCAAAAAAAAATGATAGGCCCAAAAACATTTGGAGATAAAGCTCCCACACTTGTGAATAAATGCTACTGAATGGTCACAAAATCAATCCAGTTTTTCCTCGCACTAAGATTTGTGGGGATCTGAAATAAACCGGAGGCGGGAGCAGCAGACGCGACGATGATTCCATTATATCCCCGGCTTTTTGCAGTATAATTATGCCGAATTCTAGCGGAAAAGAAGTCAGTAACTTCACATTAATACACTGTGGTGGTGGTGTACGTTCTATTTTCTGTCCTGCTCTCTGTAATCGGCCCCTGCTCTTTCATTGGACAGCAAGCTGCACATACAGACCAGTGTTACTGGCCCAGCCGAGAGAGGAGGGCTCCTACAGATGAGATTTTAGCTCAGTGTCGGCAACACTACGATACAAAAGAGGTTTCGTTTGATTTTTAACAACACTAAACCAATAAGTTAGTGATTCACCAAGTTTGAAACTGAGGATTCCTTTACTGAAGTAATCAGTTCTTATGGTCTCGAAAAGACATTCAGTTGTTATCACATGAAAATGAAAATAAATTTAAGAAATTATTTTGGGATCATGAGATAATGGCTTTTTTTGTTTTTAAAGCTGCCGCTATGACTCCTCTCAAATTGGTCAAATTCTTTCTTTCATTTCATTTATTGATTTAAATTGTTGCCTATACTTTCCGTAAATAGTAGTTCCTTACCTGACTTCTTCTGACTTCAAGTGTTTCAAGTGTCTAAATTATTTTGGGCTAAAAATGTTTAAATGTAAAGATTATTAATGGTGATTAAAGAGCTTTGTGTAAAGTAAGACTGATGTGAGCTAAAATCTCATTTTGAACGTATATAGTTAATGATGTCTCTAATGATTGATGATGATTTTCTTACCTTACTCTAAAGGTTTATTGCCCTCGTTCTTGTTTTTGTGTTTCACTCTTTCCTGTCTTATATTGAAGGTTTAATTCTGTTGTTGCTTGTCTCTATTTTAAACGTCCTCTCACTTCTTTCTTGCCCTTTTATTCCCTTTGTTTAATGTTCTGTATTTTCAATATTTTACACCTCCTGTCCCACGTTAGTTTTTCTTAGTTTTTGCTTGCGTTCTTCCTCCCTTTATGCGTCTCTGTTTGCTATGTCTCACACAGCTGTCCTGCCTCCTCCAACTGTCTTTCACCTGGATCTTGTTTCATTTATTTAATTAAACTTCTTCTCATTGTCACCTGCTTCTGTCAGTAGTATGCTTCCCTCTTGTGTTGCCAATTTCTTGTCAAACTTTGTAACACGTGTTGTTCCAGCCTCTCTCCTCAGGTTTTCCCTTATGAACATAGTGCTTATGATATTTGGGGTTAAATTCTACTTTCTTTTCCCTTTCTTTTTGCCGTGGACACTATTTGCCGATTACTCTGGTTATGATCACTGTCAGTATTGGACTATTGATCTTTAAATCACAGAGCTGCAATGTCGTGTCTCTGCCTCACATCTGCATTTGGGTGCAGCTGTAACAAATTAAGTCACAAAAGAAAAGAAAATGGAATAAGCTTTGAAAATGTCTAGTCTTTGGATTCATGTGTATCCACATGTGTTGGAGAAACAAACATTTGTGATTGTGTACGTGTGCGTTTTAACTTCCGAGACAAGAGACAGATGCAGGAACACACTAATTCTTTCCACTTTCACTGACTCATTCACTCTGTTACATCTTGATGTGTCCTGGCTTTTTTTCCTGTATTATCTTTGCGACTTCTTTGCTGTACCAGCAAATTCTTTTGTTGTCCCGTGGGATCAATTAAAAGAGTGGTGCATTCTATGAGGTATTAAGGGCCATGGTGCACTGAGGTATTTGATTTTAATACATTTCTGTGTTATGTCATCATGTCCTGTGAACATACATACAGTCAGGCTCTTGTCACTACATGCTGGAATCTGGAGCCCAGACAGCAGAAGAAGGGATAATGAAGGTTTAAAGCATAACTTGAGTGGATAAGCCTCCAACCAACTCACCTTTGGTCCAGGTAGACCCTCTCCTATTGGTCCTCTCTCTCCTTGGACTCCCTGTGGCCCTTGAGGCCCCTGAGTAAAGCAAAACAATGTAAATGACCCCTCTAATAAAAAAAAGGACTTCTTTAACGACTAACTTTACATCACCAGAATATTTAAACATTGCAACCTTACCTAGGTACGTAAGTAAGTTGTCTTTGTTACAATTTCTGCAAAGTTTTTTTTTTTGAAATATAATTTAAACAACCATCTTCTTGGACCTTTTAGTAATATCATACTGTCCCCAGAGGGTGGCTGTAGTGCACCCACAGGCAGTTTGTGGTCACTATTAAAAAAAGTAGACGCTATTACCTCTCTCATGGCGCTATATCAACAGCAAAAACATGCTACCGGCCTCAAAATGTTTGGTGTGCAACACATTTAACAACATATTAAGAAAAATGAGGTGCAGTGTCAACTCCGCCAGCTAAAAGTATCTTATCACAAATCTACTACACCTATGCACAATCACTCAATAGCAAAACGCCCGGTAGAAGAAGTAGAGGTCAATCAACAAACTGTGGCAAGCTTGGTCAGCAGACAAAGTGAGTTTCACACTTGAGTGCAGACCAATCAACGACCCTCATCTCAAACATGGTAGCTCAAGACATGCTTCCCATCAGCATTGATGAAGATGAACCTTGTCAAAGTTTGACCGAGTTTGTTGAGACTGTGTTTACAGCGCCATCTACAAAAACTCACCAAAAGACAGCCAAAACTTAATCATAATACTGCCCATGAACTACAAAATGTTGCAAAACTGATTCACAGATTTACATTGGCCAGAATTGCTCACTCAAAAACAATAACCACAACGTATTGCAACTTAACATTAACAACACACGCATGCTTCAAATGCCAAAACCCTACACATTAAGAAAAACTAAGTTTTTAAGAAGGGCATTTGCATAATGCATCCCCGAACGTGCTATTTAATGCTTGATTTAGTGAATAAAACAAATATAACACACAAACATTTAATCATATTTTGATTGGTTATGCTCGCTTCGCTTAACTTTTGGGTCATGCAGTCATACAGCTGGTTAAAAGTTTTCTTAAGGAAGTATAACACACCTTGTTCACTGTAGCTTTGGGTAGTGAGCATGTTTGGGTTCTTATAAAGTTAATTTGTTGTTTTCCAGTTGTTGATTATGTTTTATTCTAAATTACATCACATCATGAACCGGAAGTTAAGCAAAGCTAACACCGCAGATAAAAACATCATGAAATGTTTGTGTGGTACATCTGTTTTATTCACTAAATAAAGCATTATTTGCTTGTGCTTTATGTATTTGCTTATGTTTTTTTAAATCGAAGTGCGGCTTTTGCATTTGTGTGAGCAGTCCGGGCCACCGAAAAGATTGATGGACAAAGAAAACCGAATCCTATGGGAGGGTCACCTGTGCAGATTATTGTTCTGCATAGGAATGCAAAGCCACTGCTGATGAGTGACAGCGTATGGAGTGGAGAGACAGTATAATGATAGTTGAATAGTTCAGAGTTACTATTAAATATTTCAACTAGAAAAGCCCATCCTAGTTTTCAAGTTTACTATCATCTTTGAGGCAGCATGTTCCATTGCCACAATCTTCAGCCTTTGTGCACAGCATGTGCTGGTTTCTTACCAGTGATCCTGGCTCGCCGATTCCCCGAGGACCTGGAGGCCCTGGTTGCCCTCGGTTGCCTACATCACCCTATGGAGTTGTAGGAAGTTAGGTAAAACCAGGGACAGAGTGAAACAGGTGGATTATTAAGTCTTGACGCCTACACACTTTCCTTAACAATAGGGTGGTAGATGTTACCTTCTGTCCTGGAAGGCCAATCCCTGTTTCTCCTTGTATTCCAGGTGGCCCAGAAAGTCCCCTCTCTCCCTATAAAAAGACAAACAGGGACAGACATGTGCAAGTAAACACTGATGCACAAACGCGCTGCTTTTATTGATTCCTGAGTCAGAGCTTTGTTTTGACAGGAATGTTGTCCAGGCTTTTGTATGCAATAGTTTAAAAATCAATCTTTTTATCCAATGTAGATCCTCCCGCTGCACATTAGAACACAACGCTTCCCCTAATTGTTAGATAGGAGGGACGTAACATGTACTAAGGATTTTTTTCATCTTTTCACCCAAGACCTTATTGGTAAAGTATGCTATCATTCACTCAGAGGTTGTAAATCATAGGCATAGTGCGCACAAGGGTGTTGAAACATAAGCAGGCACATACCGGCAATTTTTTCTCTTTCCCATGCCCTTTCAGGCAAGTTGGGACATTTTTTAAATCCTAACATTAGCCTTCCATTCAAGTGATATAGGATGACAGCCAGACAATCAACATGAACATTCTTTCAAAATAATTAAGGGGAGCACTCTTGATGGAGGGAGTTGGTTTTTGGCAGGATTGCTAGCCATATCACAGGTGAGAGAGCAGACAAATAGGCTAACAACAGGGTTAGGATTAGATGAAGTATGTCAGTGGGGGCTTCAAAGTGATGAATCGTGATTCAAAAAACATTCAAATGTGTGGTTACATCATTACAGTGAAGGTTTTGTAGGCCTACCTGACATTTTTGATGAAAGATGAATTGATTTATTCTATATCCATTGAGTCTAATGTCGTTTTTCTATCTTATATTTCCCCATGTGTAGGAATGCATTCAATTGTTATCTTCTGCAGGTAGCAAGGTTAGTCATTATTGTTGTGCCAATGAATCTACATTTTTGTACGTACACGAAAGAGGCTATAGTCAAGGAATTTTGGTAAAGAGTCAATGTCACCAACCAAGAAGCCAAAAAAACTTCAAATATATGCTATATTATATAAGTCGAGTGGAATTCCCTTAAGTGTAATGGAAGGATCAGTTGAAAGGAAGAAAGGTTTACGAATGTTCAAGACTGAGCAATACTTACTTTTCTACCCATTGGGCCTTCAGGACCGATATCACCAAGGGGACCAGGCAAACCCTGAGTTATAATAAAAGTTTGAAGGTTACACACAAGATGTAGAAAAATAACTGTCATTGCACTTAGACAAGTATCAGACAGAGGGACATAGTTGAAAGCCCATATTGAGTCAACAAGTCAGAACATTGCTGAGATTTTAACTGTATGATACACATCTTTCTTTAGCTAGATCCCCAATTTATTTATTTGATCAATTCTTCGCTACATCTATCTATTGGATGATTGGAATCTTTGACCACTTTACACATTTTTATTTTTAATGTCTATCATGTATTGTTTATATCGTTCCCACTGCAAACAAATCTACCTATACGGAAACAAATAAAGTAACCTGAACCTGAACCTTAGAGAACACCTACACTCATGACTCTAACAATGATTGTCAATCAGACCTTAACAACTGTCATGGCCAGAGTCTGTGTATTTCTTAACATTTTGTGGAATTTTGCATCTAGTACACTGTATACTATATTTTAAATTTAGGATCAAGACTATAGATGATGGATTCTCTATTACGTTTTTTTAGCACAAGCAGTACTTTTGTTTTCTATAATGGAAGTTATTATTGCTAACATGCCTATCACCCAATTGTGTTACATTCAAGACAATGAGTAACCACAATATTCCCAAATTGGGAATGTCTGATTTATGAAATGTGCATTACCTGATCCTCTTATTCAAAAACAATATGGATGCTGTGAGTATTGATCACACCAACAAAACATTATGTTTGTTTCATTAAAGCATTATTCGACTAGTGGGTTAATGTTCAATTATTTTAAATACTGAAAATCTGGAAATCTCACTAAGAATGAAACTCAGCCATTTAGCTGTTTGCTCATATTACTGTCAACAGTCACAATGGAAGTGTCCATGATTATGGTGTCAATTCTAATTATTTTTTTCTTTCAATTTCATGTTGGGGCACGGACTTTCTGCATGAGTTTGAACATCCAAAATCATCGGGAGTTCAAATAATGTAGTTTGAGCCTGAGCTTATATTTCTCTAATTCCCCAAGTCTAGGCTAACTACCTAAGAAACTTAATTTCCCTAACTTGTCATTATACCCAATCTACAACAGAACAATGAAGCACAAATTCGAATCTGTCTTGCTTATCTAGGGTTACATGAATATAATTTAAAAAAAAGTTCTGTTGATAATATTATCCTACAATGGCTACCTGCCCTTCGGTACAAAAACTGCTGATCCAAATTTAAAAAATGTTGTCTTCTATATCTATGTATATACAGTACGTATATACAGCCTATGCACTGACATTTTATATACCTGTACAGAATTAACATGGACATTCCACATATTTTTACCTCCTTTATAGGGTGGTGACTGTATTTATATATCCCTGCTTATTTTACATGATACATTGCTATTGTTTCCCACTATTATTTCTGCTTTTTTACGGTTGTACTGTAAAACTGTAAATTTCCCCGTTGTAGGACTAATAAAGGTTTATCTTATCTTATAGATATAGTGGGCATGCAGATTTTGATGTATTCTTCATTTTATCCAGCGTTAGTTTTGTCTTAAAACAAGCTGTAAATAATTCAGAGTTACTTTTCGTTTTTACATTCAGATCATTTTAATTTTCTCAATTTTTTTTTTATACATTTTTATATTTTATATATTTTATTGTTATAAAAGTTCTAAAACATTAAAATTTGTCTGGTCAATCTGCCATCCTTAGCTTTGCAATGATAGTTGGGGGGGCAATAGGAGTTGGCAAAGGCAAAGTTTAATTTTAGGCTAAAAGGAATGATTTAACCTGAAGTCCACGATTTCCTCTTGGGCCAACCATCCCTTCAGGACCCTAAAAACAACAGGAGTCACAAAAAAAAGATTAGCAATGGTGATCACAAACAAGGTTTTTTTTAGATAAAATAGCAAAAAAATATTTTTCAAAAATGGCTTCAAGTTTCTAAAAAACAGAAAAGCAACATACTCTGTCTCCCTTAATTCCAGGCGTGCCACAATCCCCTCTGTCTCCCTGTGAGAAAGCAAAAAACGGTTTAGTGAAATAGGAATAAGTCTTGTGCAATTTGTGTCAAGTCAGACTTCTAATTGAAATCCATAATTAGCTCCATAAAGACAATTTAGGCAATGAGGTAATTTGTTGCAACTACTAAAAACTTGGATTTTGTATCATTCAATTCTGCAAAAGGACGGTAACAAGAAATGCTTAAAAAATAAATGAAGATGAAAAAAGGGGGAGTAAAGAAATTTTATAATCTCGGTTTCATAATTTAACATCTTTTCTATGTCTGCTTGCAAAACAGACACATGATCAAATCTGCAAATCATAATTTTCAGCTTTGGCGAGTTTTCAGAAACCTTGGTAACCAGATACTAGTAGAGATATCTACTACACAGCAGAAGTCTTGCTTTACCTGCTCTCCTTTGTATCCCGATTTTCCCTGTGTGAACAGAACACTCTGTCAGGGGTAGTCAGGAAACAACCAAAATACTTCCACATTTGTCCTCTACCTAATCTCACCTCTGTTCCATCTCGACCTGGTATTCCACTCAACCCGCTTTCACCCTAAGAGAAATAGGTTTTAGGTTTAGATGGAAAAGCAAACCTTCCTATTTTAATCCTATAAACCTATTTTGCATATATTGAGCAGGAGGTCAGTTTGAATCATTAAACTCAGTAAGCTACACCTTTGGTCCCTTTAGGCCGGGGGTTCCATCTTCTCCTGAGCGTCCCTTCTTTCCCTGTACAGAAGATCATGATGCAAAAATAGGAAAGATTAGATGTGATAACCTTAGGCTTAGAGGTTGCAGAGGATATTTCACACGTGTCATTTCAACTGTACTGACTTTCAACCTATATGAAGAGCTATAGCTAAAGTATTTCCTTTTCTAATTATGTATCTACATAACAGTAAAATATCAAATTAATCAAATTGGGTGATGAGATAATTTGTTCAATAATATAAGAAAATGATTCCAAATTTATGATACAAATGGAAAACACAGGTTGTGACTAGGCTAAACCTATGCCATATCTAAACCCTTACATCATGGCTCAATATGAGCCGCTTCCTCCCGCAGTCAAAAAAATGCAATATGGGGAGGTGTGAATGAGAGCATGAATGGTTGTTTGTGTCTATGTGTTGCCCCTCTGATGAGCTAGTCACTTGTCCAGGGTATACCCTGCCTCCCATCTAATGTGAGTCGGTATAGACTCCAGTCCCCCCCCATGGCATCGGGCAGAGTAAGTAGTTTCAGAAAATACATGCAGGGATGATGGCGATTAAACCAATTAAATGTGGACCTACTAGGAATGATTTGTGTCATATTGAGGCAAAAAAATCAGAACGGAGCCTCCTTAGCCCGGTAATGGGAACATACCTGAGAGGATCATGGGTTATGCTGTTTTTTCCTGTACTCCAGGGCAAAATGTCTAAATGGATTCATTCACTACAAGCGTGCCCTCTTCAGTTTGACATGAGTTCCCTCATAAATGTGTTGTTATATGTCATTTTTGCAGACCCATGCAAAAACGTATGACTGTGTGCATGCCTGCCATTTTGGAGGACAGATATACTCGCGTAAGCACCAGATACAGGTCATTTGTTATATGAATGTGTACCAGCAAGATAGCCAAATAAGATATGAGCAGAAAATAGGAATCAAACAATGTGGTTTGTAAAGTGAACGTAGCCATAAAGATTGGAAGCAGATAGAGAACCTGTAGCTGTGCTCTGGCTGAACATTATGGATGTTCTGTTACATTAGGACAAACCCTTACCCTTCATGTTTGCCAGGCAGATATAAGAGTGGGAT
This sequence comes from Lophius piscatorius, assembly GCA_009660295.1. Taxonomy (NCBI): domain Eukaryota; kingdom Metazoa; phylum Chordata; class Actinopteri; order Lophiiformes; family Lophiidae; genus Lophius; species Lophius piscatorius. The sequence continues at coordinate 11,869 of VRLP01002122.1, read as the reverse complement.
AACTTATTGGTTGAACACAGTAATACAGATAAATAAAAGCAATGGATGTATTTCCGAAAATATAAGCATTATTTTCTATCATCCATCAGATTCTTTAATAGCTGTAAGTCATGATGCAGCTGCTCATCTGTGGTTTGTTATACACCCAGAATCTTCTGCTTATTAGCTGCCTTATGTTGTGTGTGTCAGCAGTTTTTCTCAAGTGCGGGTAAATGTACAACCTAGGGCACTTTAGCTTACTGCAGTGAACCAGTGCATAATTTTACTTTAAAAGATGCATATTCAGGTCCAATTACTCACATTTTTCACTGAGCATTCCCATTTCAATTGTCCGCAAGAGGATTTGGGCTACGTGAATTTCTTTAATTTCTTACTGGTGATTCGTATCAGAATTCTGAGAATATAGTCAGAAGTCTATGGTAAGCCTCAGCTTTGTTCTCTCCAATTTTTGGTTTTACACTTGCTTCAAAGTTAGATCTATATATTTTAACTTAAACTAAATTAGAATTTTTCATGATTCTGTAAACGTGCCAACCAACAATGCGTTCGTGATCATGGGGTACTGGACAGCGAAAATAATTCAGAAGGGATACATCGTTTAAAAAAAGTTTAACGGAGAACCACAGTGTGACATGACTTAGCGGTCTTCTCAATGACCTATACTGCCTCTGTAACATTTTTGAAATGCATGATGGGTATGGGCCATTGAGCCGGGGAGCAAATGGGTCAGAGGGGATACCGTCTGAGCATGAGAAATAACTCGAACGGCACTACGGCTCTGTTGTTCTGATGCGTGCTGGACTGGATGTTCTTATCTCTCATTAACTTCCTTTGTTCCTGTGTCTCGCACAGTGCTTCCGTCTGCATGCCCCTACTGCTCGTGATGTGAAACAGCTTTTGTTTGGAGTGTTAGGTTTAAGGGAGTAATTACTGTGTTCTCATCCTGTGAAAAAAAATCAAAGTAAAACCGCAGTGCCTAAATGTGGCCGACCTTCACTGTGTCATAAAAGCAGCATTTGCATTACATCCTGGCTTTGGCAAGAAAATAAGCATGTATCAACATATCGAGCACACATGTGTCCTCAGACAATCTCAGATGGCTGTGATCTTTTCCACAGACATGATTCTACTGATTTCCCATGTATATATCTGTTTCAGCCTGTTTTCCATTAACAGGAATGTGACAGATCTCACTGCTGCAGGGACACAGAGCTTCTCAAAAACATACAAGTCAAGCGGTAAAAATCTGTAGGGATGGAGCCTGATATCATCAAGGCAGCCTTTAGCAGCTGTGTAGTCTTCTGTGGCTGCTCAAAGAGAATCAGTTTGGGCGTAATTATCTTTCATGGACAGCGGAAGAACGGGCAACCAGTGCTTTTTGAAAGGGGAAATTTATTCAAATGGGAAAGTGCTGTGAGGAAGTATTGACCTCTAAAAGAAAGACCACCTGAGTGAAGTCATATTTTAAATGATAATATTATCTAACTTGTCACCCCTGACAGCAAGGGTATATACCTGAAAGTACCAAATCCCCTGCATTGTACAAGCAAACCCCATGATTGAACTTCTCAAATTAAATGTGAAGTTATGGCCACAGTATTTTTCGTGAAAGATAAGGCTCCTAGAATTTAGTAAAATGTGAGCTTTTAGAGTAAAATATGGTAGAAAAAAGATGGATCACCTTAAGTTGATTCACATGCACCAAATTTGGACTAAATTGGACCAATGGTTGGGAAATAATGGTCTGAAAACATTTGGAGATTTAACCCCCCCCCCCTAGTGTCAGACATAGGCAACCGATCTTTCCCAAAATCTCTCCAGTTCTTCAAACTAAGGTCTAGGTGGGTCCATGAGCTATGTGTGGAACACTGTTTTTCATAAAAAGAAGCCCCCCTCGTGAGTAAAATATGAACTACCTGTGTAAAATTTATACAAGGCAGATGTCCTTGAGTGTTTTATAACCACCGAATTTGGACTAAATGGGCCCAAAACTTTTGAAGATAAGGCTTCACTCTGGTTGCAGAAATATATTACTGAACTTTTTCAAAATCAATTAAATTCCTCCTCGCATTAAGGTCTATGAGGGAATCAAATCTGAAAACGATCCATTAAGTAGTTTTTGAATTATCATGTTAATACGAAGGATCTCGAGACACGGATAAGGCGGCGCCGATGATGATTCCATGATATCTCATAAATTTAGTTGCTATATTGAAGTTATCCAACACCAAAATCACAAACGTGGAAAAAATATTCTCCCCCCCGTAGTATAATTGCCTGGTGTGTCAGTTTTAGCAGCTTCTGATACCCAGAGAGAATTTTGGTCCACTCTTCTTTGCAGAAAGGCTTTGTCCAGACTTTGACTGGGCCACTCTAAAACTTATATTATATTTCTTTTGAGGCAACCAGAGGTGGACTTAATCTTCTGCTTAGGATCACTGTCTTGCGGCATCACCCACTTTTGCTCGAGCTTCACCTCACAGACGATGAGCTGACATACCTCAAATTCTTCATTTTCTAATAAAGAGTAGAATTCATGTTTCTCTAAATTATGGTAAGTTATCCTGGCCCAGAACCAGGAAATGTTTACCCACCATGTTTGAATCTTTTTGTGGAATTTAGTGTTTGGTTTACGTAAGATGTAATAAGACCCCTGTCCTAAAACAGTTCAACCTGAGGATCATCAGTTATGTCTCTCAAAAGCTCAGAGTGTCATCGAGGTGAGTTGTGGTAAAATCCCAGTCCCAGAGCTTTAGAGATGGATTAGTAACCCTTTCAAGTCCTTCATCTCTTCTGGAATTTTGTTTCATTTTGGCATTGTGTGCTATTGGTGAAACCGCCAAGCCAACTTCATGCATCTGAATATGATCTATTGAAGTGATTATGTGACTGAACAGGTCTGGTAGTGATCAGGTCTGGGTGAGTCTAATCCACCTGGAACCACACATTAGTGCAGTTTGGTAGCTTTTGGGATTTAGATACTAAGGCAGCAGATCCGTTTTCACGCTGCTCCAACTAATATAAGATTATAAGATTATAAGATCTTATAAGATATAAGATAAGATATAAGATTTTTGTTTTTTTTCACACTATTGTGTGCAACAAATGGCACATTTAGAACCACATTGTATTCAGGTTTAAATGAATAAGTTATCGAGTAAATGCATAATAAATGACGTGCAAATCGTTCGTGTCAAATATGTAAATTAACAACAACTTCGTGAAATAAATTTAATTTAATAAAATTAAACATCAATTTTATATATAGAATCTCATCATTAAATTCCTTGATCATCATTTAATATGTAATAGATTCAGTAGGAGAGCCTTCTTACTGGGTTAGGGGCTGAACTCTGAAAAAGTTGCCAGAAACGATTCAACGGCAGAACCGTTGCTACATTCACCAATGAGCTTCTGTTTTTTACTTTTGTTTGTTTATTGGCTTGTTTAAACAAATGGATGAATTAAGATATCAACCGCAGATTCTTCATGTTAACACAAAAGCTGAAAAACTATTTCATGGATCATATTCAAATTTAACACACACCTAGACCTTTCTATGTGTGCTTTTTCAGTTTTCTATGTTATGGCACCCAAACCTTGTCATTTGTTACATCTTTCACAGTTTCCTGTCATATTTTAGTAGAAATATTTTCAACTTTGTAGTGCAAGGCATGGATTACTGCTTCTTTTTTTTCTCCATAAATTATATTAAAGGGTTTTGTTGCCCACACACTGCAGATATAGAGATTAATCTCTGTCTCATCAAGCGCTGGGTACCTCCTGTCAGTTGGCGAAACCAACAAAATGACAGACTTCTCGCCATTTTGCACTTTGCATGTGTCTGTCTACCACGGCTACCCAGATAACTGCATAGCAATAAACCACGCTCACGGCTCTGCTTAGTTGGTAGCATGTGCAGCTTGTTACGCTGAAAGCCGGAAAATGAACACAGATGTTGCCTGCGTTTGTGTTTATTCACACCAGGAGGTAGCTTCTGGAGTCAGACATCCTCCACATTGGCATAGCGGTTTTCCCATTAGCATTAGATGGTTAAATTTTATAGCTGTTGTTGAACTTGCTTAGAGGCACAGACGGAGTGAGTGAATGATTAAAGGACGCGCCAAGTGACAAGTCACTTTACCTTGGTGTCATAATAATGTCACTTTTGATGGCAACAGTTATTATATCAGTCAGGGTGGCGATGTTTTGGTGTGTGTGTGTTTGTGTTACTCAACAGGATTGCGTGAAAACGACTTAGCTTTAATTCTCATGAAAAATTTAGCATTCAATTTCAAAGCCCAAACTCCGGAAACCAGAGCTTATTTTTCAACTCCACAGATCTATAGAATTTGTTTATTAGTTAGCCCCTTCAAACCTGGCTCGGTGGTCGATGGAGCTAGACAGTGGATGAAGAGAGTGACTACAAAGCAGTGAATGACCGGGGTCTGTCCATGTTCTGCCTACACCTCCAAAAAAAACCTGCAGGCAGATGTTACATTGCTGGGTTTTGTGAGAACACAAGCAAGAGCATCTTTTCATACATCCATGATTCAGAGCTGAGGAGTCGTTCAAAGTAATATAACCCGATTGCCACTTTTTGAGACCATAGTCCAAATTCACCACTGTGTATTATTGGCTACAACCCACTACTATAAGACTGGCCCCAACATGAAAAAATACATAAAAGAGAAGATGAAGTATCTCCAACACATTTTCCTTTATAATTGATGAATGTCAGATGATGCTGTTGCTTCAACACTGCAAAACATTATGTTGTCATAATTATATAATCTTAATAGCTAAAAAACTGGCTTATGCAGCTATATGTTACACATTGATCCAGTGTTGTATGCGGAATACTTACAGGAGCGCCGGTAGGTCCCCTCTCACCCTTTTCACATGCACACTGGCTCAGCGGCATAGGGCACTTACAAAAACAGTGACAGAACAGTCAAATGAGCCATTCAGGGACATGAATTGAGAAAAAAACAGAGAGCTGTCTGTCTGAAGACTCACCCCTTCATCCGCGAGCGCCGTCTGTGAGCAAAAAACAAACAAAAATAAACATGTTGTCAAATTATGCTGTATGTTTATTTCCCAACCACCAAAGATCTAACAACATTGGAAAACACTTTCTTTTTATTCTAGCATCAAAGCTCTATAGTAGGATTAGCTTGAGATACCTTCGACTCAAACCTGGTTTGATCCATTAACCTTCACCAGATTCTGCAACTGGACTCACATTTTGCACTTCAATTTGTAACAGGCGCGTCTTTACACCACAAGGGATCCTTTACTCTTCAAAGCTGACCACATTTTCTACACAAGTGGAATTACCCAAATTCCACAGAGACTAAATGCAAACCACATGCATCGATCATCAACATAACCTCGGTAGAAGATGTTTCCTCACTAAGGAGGGTTGTACAACACAGACAGTCTGTCATGATGCCATGGAATGCTAGGACTGATAATAAAAGATGGCTTCTCAGTTGAGAATGACATGCAGACACTTCCTGTAGAGGGCAATGAAATTAAAGTGAGCTTGTGAACCGGCAGCACACAATCTCTTGCACGGCAGACGAACACAGCCTCTCACGATTAACCTTTCTGGAGCCTCAGTCCAAGTTTTGTATTAAGTTTGACCTTGTCATATTGGACTTTGTACCACCTGTGTCAACAGTAGGGCTGCATTTTATATGGTGTTATAGGAGCAGGTCGAAGGATGTGGCATGTGTGCAGGTTCTTGGTAGGTTCTCACTGCACCATATTTTCCCACAAAGGGATTTAATGAATGGCATATGTTATAGCCAGCAGCAAGGTTCCGCAGGATGTTGCTTTGCAGTAAATGTTATAATTACCTTGGTGTATATTTATTGTTGGTTTATGACAATTACCATAGTCACGGAAGTCATGTTAAACATTTGAAAATCAAGCCAAACTCTCTCCTAAACTCTCTCCTGGTCGCCTACACATCCATAGGTAAAGAGGAATGTTTTATTAACAACCTATTTCAGAGAGAAGGAGAACTTCTTTTGACAGTGATGACTTAAACAATGATAGCAGACTGATTACTATGGCAGTATGAAGAAGGTGCACGTGTCAAAGATAGCACAGGGAAAGTTCCCATCATATGTAAAGGAATGAAGACATGCTGAGATTGAATTCCTTTTTGCAAAGGTTATTCTTGAAGCAATCAGTTGTTATAAATTATTGTCCAAGAGTATCCACTTTGAATGTCAATGCCAAAGAAATGCAATAAAAGTAAAATTATTTACACTCAAAATTGTAAGGAAGTATAACAAGTATAAGAGGATTAATTCAGCAAAGTTATCATATAAAATAAACCTCTGCTGATGTGCTCTATAGTTTTGAAATTTCTACGAGGATAAGTCTTTGTCTTTGTTATTTTTATCTGCTTTTGCTTTGTAGCCCTTTGAGATTCGATCCAAATGTAAAGTGCATTATAAATTAAATGTATTATTATTATTATTATTATTCAAAAAATCAGAAAATGGCTAATTTCACACTGCAGGAGAAATCTGACTCAGGTCAGATATTTTGCATTGTGAACAGCACAAACCACATGGAATCGGATATTTTCCAGTTCCAAATTGTGATTCTCTCCATGATCTTAAATTTAAAACGTATCATGCGTGTCTCTGTGTAACACAGATAGGTCTGTGCTGGCACTAAAAGGTTAACTCCCAGATGGGCAAATATTTATGCCAAAGTCTGACCAGGTCTGACACAATAAACAATAGCTAAAGGTTTTACACCTTCACAAAGTTGTTGTGACCATGATTACCGCCTGTCTATTTAACCTGATTACTCATGTTGGCAGAATAAATGACTGTAATAAAAAAATAAAAAAATAAATGAAAATAAATACTTTCTTTATCCATAGGGAAATTCAAGTTTGCTACATTTGACCCATTCAGGGTCATGCTCAAGGACTCTATAACATCTAGACCTGCTGGGACTCGAACCAGCTACCTTCTGATCTTCCGATTAGGAAACGGCCGATCTACATACTGAGTAACAGCTGCACTGAAAGGGTCTGTTTTTGGCTCTATGCCCTTATAGTCGTTGTTTTTAACTGATCAGCACAAACTGTCAGCAGCAGTTATAAATATATAGTTAAACTGATTAATTACCTTTGACAAACTTCTTCATTAGACTCTACATCCAGAACTAAATCAAATCCCTCCAAACTATTGGTTTCCCTGTATGGGAAACCTGGTGGGCCTTCCGTTTGTTACATCCAAACCCGCATTTACTCCATGTTGTTATGATTGAAAGAGATTAGCAAACCGCTGGGAAACAACAAACAAATAAAGTGGCATAATGAAAAAGATGGCAGGAAGAAGGAGTTGAGGAGTGATAAGACACTACCACTCCTTTTTCTGCTTGTGCTATATGATGTTAGCTCTCCAGCTACTCAGTAGACTTCCTAGTTAACACTAAGTCACTAACCTAGCGTTAAGCTTAGTGCTTAGCTTAGGCAAGCTACAGCAGATTTTATTACTTAGCAACTCCCATAACCCCCCATGGCACAAATACTATCACGATAAATGGAAATGTTCAAAGTAATTTTCGCTTCCGTTTTGCTCACATATGGTCAGCGTGTTGTGTGTGACATCCTTGCTATTATTCTTTTACACATGCGGGTCAGTTTAAGGCTGTGAACGCTTCATACTTGAGTCTGTTAAAGGCCAAATCTCAAAAAAGATGTCAGCTACACTAAAAATCGGATCAATAGAAAAATAGGGATTGATCATTACGACTGTCAGTGTGAACAAAGCCCATGATTCTGCATTAAATCTTGACAAATTAAATAACTCTTTACTCACTATCTCCTTGATGACCTTGTCCACAATGCCTCTATCTTGCAGGTTGTGAAGGTAGCGCGAGGCTGGGGAGCTAGCTATTAGTCCCAGCTGAGCCACGTTGGCGGCCTCATTGGCTTCAGGTGTGATGCCTATGGTGAAGAAACGGACGCCCTGGTTCTTGGCATCGGCCACAGCTGAAGATATGTCTGGGTTCCTGGGGTGAGAGATGCCATCAAAGAGCAGAATGGCGAGTTTAACGCTGCTGAGGGATGACTCCTCCAGGTAAATGCGGGTTAGGTTTGTGATGGCGTAGGTGGTGTAGGTGCCATGGCCAATATAGGTGATGGGTGAGATTCGGGCCTTGAAGTCGTCAAGGCCCCTCCACTGTTTGAAAGTCTGCTCGATGATGACATGGCTGCTGTACTGAAGGAGGGCGCCGCGGGAGATGAGCCTCCGGCCCGTCTGCAGCTGGAGGCCCTGCAGTCGGTCCATCACATCTGTGGCAAAGCGTTTCTCCTGGTCGTGGTTGTCCTTGGCGCTCTCAGAGCTGTCAATCAGAAAGGCCAACTCCAAACTGCAGTCATCACTTGTCAGTGCTGAGACTTTTTGAACTGAAATGAAGAATTATAAAATATTCAAGCTCGAATTTCTGTACGACTAATTTGCTCAATCAATAAGTTCGCCAACAGGTTGTATTAAACATAACAAGAACATATGGTGACCTCTGTCAAGACGGTTAAATGATGGGTTCAATTTGTATGTCCGTCTGCCTGTCAGCAGGATTACACAAAAACGAAACTGTGTCAGATCTAATAACAAAATTTAACATGAAGCAAAGGCAATTCGAGCAAATACAAAATAGGCATTTTAAAAGATCATTTAGGCCAAAATGTTTTCCAATACCTGATTATGTGCATGAAAAGCTGTTTAGGGAACCGTAACCCCCCTGAACTTAATAGCAACTGCATAAAAAACACATCTGGAGACCAGTCTCTCATGCCAAAGAACGTAAACGGTAGTCAGTAAGACAGTACACTGTAGGGATTGTGAGCATCAATTTTTCAAGTGCCACCAGAGCTTCTCTATGGGATTTAGGTATGTACATTGACAAGGCCACCCCAAAACTCTAATAAATTCCTTTAACACCATTCAAAGTAGGACTCTTCTGCTTAAGATCATTGTGCTGCTGGCCCAGCTGTACTAGAACTTCAACTCAGCGACTGATGACCTGACATGCTCCCTTGGTGTTTTCAGTTTTTCCGACGTAACAGTGAGATGAGCTTTGACTCATAAGTCCATAGAATACTCACCCAAAGGCATCAAGGTGTGTTTCATCAAAATCTTCTGATCACTTGATTTTGATGTCTTTTTCACACAGGAGCCACAGACCCTCTGTCCTGACATGTGCTGTAATTTTATTTTCTCTGAGTTATTTCTTGGTATCTTCTGTTTTGGCTCTCTTGTTTTATTTTGAGAGTTTATTTTCATCATCCCAAACTGTATTTACTGTTTTTTAAAGTGTTTTCCATGTCATTTAGCTTTTAAAAAAATGGAAAAGCTTCGAGGGGGTTATTACAGGAAGCGGGCGTAGTTAATAAATGATTTATACTTGTGTCTGGTTTCAGTACTACATTGCTGTGTTTGTAATGGTGCAACAAATGAACTTTGCCTTTAACAGTAAGAATATATGTTTGGATAAAGGTACACAAGGAACAATGAACTTAATGACTAATATATAGTTTGTAAGTAGAAAAAAACTATGAAAGACTTATCAAATAACTATATTTAACGTGGAAATATACTACTGTTTCAAATACATAATATATTTCATAAAACACAAAATCGTATCATTTTATATATGTTTGTAGCTGTTTGACTGTTTATGACAGTCCATGTCTTTTACTATCATGTTTTATGTCATTGCCGCTGACTAGGCAGTACGTCGGTGCATTCTGCCACCTTGTCACACAAAATATTCAGAGAAAATATGCTAAGTAGATAAATTCATTTAGGCAGCAATCTCCTCCCACACGAGATTTCTATCCTTCTCTGATGAAGCCACATTTATTTTATTCTTTTAATAAATATACTTTCGTGAGTGCTTTAAAACTTCCTGCTCAAACATCGTTAAGTATGGCGAACATAGCGTCTGGTTGCCATGGTGAATCACAGTCTCTGCGCTCCATTGATGATGGCATCTGACCGTTTTCGTGCGCGACTTTGACTCAGAGGCCCTGTTTACTGTTGTTTTAATATGCGTTTTGGGCGATTGGATCACAATCAGACAGCGAGACACAGCCATTTACACTTGTGTCTATCATGAGTCTCTGAATGTGTCCAGCTGACCCCTTGTGTTCAGATTTCATTGCTGCCTACGTCATTTCCGCTACGTAGTTATCTGTCACAAGTTATTTCAAGAGCTAATATAGATGTACGGATTATTCCATCTGTTGAGACCGACAGGACAAAGTCATTTGCGACTTGCCAAAGAGCATGCTCTTCAGCAAGTCGCAAATCGATATTTGGTCACAAGGGACGAAGACCACCTTGGCAAGTGGTTTGAGTGGTTTAAGTCTTTTCCGTTTGTAGATAATGCGCTCTGCAGATCAAAGCTATTTCCCTATGTAATTCTACCAAGACTGATATATATCATTAGCCTTCTTCCAAAATATCTACAGGCATAGTGTGCTACTGGTGAGACCTGTATAGCAAACATTGTCTGCCTAAGTGATTGAACAGAGGGCTGCTAGTGATCAGGTATGGGTGCAGGCCCACCGCTTCCTTTACACAGTGTAGGTGCTTCCAATGGGCCCCAGTGTGAGGGGGGTTGTCCATTAAATTTGAACACACACAGTGCAATTCGAAGACGTTGCCTCTTGGACGTGCAGCATCTTGGACGTTGCACGTCATTTTCCGTAACAGCTCATACTGGACTTTTTTGACTTATTTACATCAGTCATCAGTCAACAGTCATAAATAATGTTTTAAAAATCATTATATTATTATTGATATTATTATTATTTAATTGTTATAATTGTAGTTCATAATGGGGCACCAGATATTAGGGCACCAATTTGGCTAGAGATGGCCCTGACTGGGTGTGTTTAGTGCAGCTGGACTTAATTTCTAATAACTGGATAGAATTATTTTGTATTTTGTTTTAAAATGAAAAGTGTCATATTAGCTACTTACAAAAATACTGTAGAAAAGAGGAGCGGGTCAACTACTTTTTTACTATGTAATTGAAAGATTATTTTTGCCTACTTTTTTTTGAAATTGTAAGATAAGGCTTTTTTTTGACCATTTCAGTCAAATCTGCTTTAAGTACATGACAGATTACAATGACTGATTCTGGCATGTCCCAAAAAAAAAACATTTTTGGAGTGGAGCCAGCCAAAGAATAATTATCTGTGATCCATCGCATTCAACATTAAGATAATTCAAATTAACTGAAAAATGGCCTGTATGAATTTAAGGAAAACCCAAAATCCATCCTGAACATTAGGAAACACACCAAAGTTATAGATAGGTCCATATTCTTGGTGTAAGTTATAAGATTAAATAATTGAAATATGGGTTTTGGATATACATAAGAATGTTACTTGTGAGGAGATAGTACCCATTGAAGCAAACACCCGAAGCTGGCAAAAGTGGTCTCCCCTCAGTCAAATTAATATTGGGTAAATCACAAAATATACCAGTGAACCAGGCGTACTTCATCGTCCCAGACAGCAAGTATGTGGGGTCCCCCAGGGATCAGTCCTTGGCCCCATTCTCTTCATACTGTACATGCTCCCCCTTGGCCGTGTCATCAGTCGATATGGACTCTCATTCCATTGCTACGCTGATGACACGCAAATCTACATAAAAACTGACACATGTTCCTCTGCAACTTCTCCATCCTCATCGTCATCATCATCTCCCCTGTCAACTCTCCGCGCTTGTCTGGAGGAGATAAAGGTGTGGATGAAAAACAACTTTCTCCAGTTGAACAGCTCCAAAACCGAAGCTATTTTAATTGGCACCCCACATCA
>VRLP01002121.1:0-98906 GCA_009660295.1 Lophius piscatorius | reverse complement strand
AATCCTGGTGGAGATGGGAAGCCAATGAAGGGAATGAAGAACGGGGGTGATGTGTTCGTGTTTACGAACTCTCATCAGGATCCTTGCAGCACTGTTTTGAACATAGTTAGGCCCCATATTCCTTCTGACCTTCTACAGACATATACTCCCTCAAGGTCACCGAGATAAGCTGACCAGCGGTCCCTGGTCGTCCCTAAAATGAAGCTGAAAATGAGGGGCGACCAAGCTTTCTATGTTGCAGCCCCTAAACTGTGGAATTAGTCAGGTCAGTCTTAACCCTGTCTGTTTTTAAATCTCGTTTTAAGACTCATTTTTATTCCTTGCCTTTTGCTCCAAGATTATTGTTTGACAGGTCATTCTCGTAGTCGTATTGCTTTCTTTTGATGTTAACCTTGTGTTTTTATCAGGTTACCTATGCACTTTATTGATTGTATAGCAATTTGGACAACCCTGTTATTTTTTAATTATGCTTAAAGTTGAGTTGACTTAAATTAGTTGATGTTAGAAACAACTATAACGGTCAACCCTGAAAACAGGGCATTTGCATAAGTTCGGTTGACCTGGTCGCTTGTAAGAATGTGAACAAAAAATATGTGTCAGTTCTCTACTGAGAAAGAGTTCAGTGCCACATTTCATCCCCATGTTTCTTGGTGCAGGTTGGATATTTGAAGACCAGGCACCAAGATGGTTCTATACAATAGGACCCAAAGAGTCCTTTGTCCATTAGTAGCAATAAAGCAAATAAAGCATATGATTATAAATAATTCTTATTCATAAAATCCTTATTACTTATCCTCTTGTGTAGATTTTCAATCGAATATGTCAAGACACTCAAACTTTCAGATCATCAGTAGTTCTGAAACAAGTCATCACTACTTTTGAACCACAACTGAACACACACTCAAACACAGGCGTGGCGGATATGAAACTGTATCATTTACAGTGTCAGCAGAGCGACTGCTGAGAGCAGAGCGACTCCCAGCATCCCCTTCAAATGAGATCACATCGGATCAGGTGACATTACGTCAGCACTAACTAGATTATACCATTCCTCATCAAACACAATTTACCTCCTCTGGCTCCTGGTGCCTGGTCACACAGGAAACAGCTACTGGAGAAAGAAATGAGACAAGTTAGAACATCTTTCTACTTATACACTCATTAACGGACATGCCCATCCCTTTACACTGTAAAAAATTGTTTCAAGAAGAAAAATTACTTACAACTGGTAACACTCAATTAAATGACGTATCTGCGACTTAAATGAATAGGATAGACTCAAAAGTACTACATTTAGGCTACTTGATGCAGTGAGTTCATCAAGAGTTTTGTTTTAACAGTGCATGATTAGGCTCCAAAATCATAAAAAAGTGAAATTCCAGCTTTGGAAACTCTTCAAATCACTTTCAAAATGACTTAAATTCACTGTTTCAACCTCAAAAACTCCAAAAATTTAAAACAGTAAATAAATATCTGTTTATAATTTGATGCAAATCGGACATCACTTTATTCCTGAAGCGTTTTAGGACAAATGTTACAGACACTCTAAAAAGGGACTTGCTGATGATTTAAAAAAAAAAAGAAAAGGCTTCCACTGATGACATAAATTAATTAAATGTATTTAACTTAAATTTTAGACTGAACAACTATACTTCATTTAATTGTGGGGTACCAGAGAACCACTTCATTTTTTTTACAGTGTAGGTTACACAAACACACACACCTCAGTGTGCCTGTTAGTCCTTTCTGATGAGGCATCGAGCTTGTTATCAGTAGTGTCAATCCACGTTTATGCTTGGTGCCTCCATTATCATAGCAAGTTCTTTTAATGAATGTTATATTATTGCTGCTGAGTGATGTCATATGAGTCCATTCACTCAAGTATTATCACCGATAATGCTATGTACACATCAGAGATGCTCTTTACTCGCAGTCTTTTTTTTTTCTCAAGTTTTTTAATTCTACTCTACATTTGCTTTAGTGCCTATGAGCAGGGTAATGCCACATGGTTATGGTAGATTCCTGGGCAAAGAGTCATAACAGTTTGTCTGCGGAGATTCTTTTTCCAGTCAAGTCCCCCGCGCTGAGAAAAAATTGTATATTCACTATTAGCCATCGCCTTGGTGTAGCTGAAATGTTTTTTCTGTCGCCCTCTAGTCTCGGTGGAGTCCCGACTTAATACCAGGCAATTATTTTGCAGTGAGTGTTAACTTGTTCTAACTGAGGCGCACTGTGATGATGGGCTTAATGATGGGGATGTTAACGTAGTTAACTCGATAACTTAAAAACTGGATATTTCATGCAGAATTTTCAAATTGTATGCCTCTATAGTACTTAGTGGGAGGAAGAACTGGATTGATTTTTCCTCTAATAGGTTTCAGGTCTTAATTTCTCATCCGTTGGTCTGATTAGTCTAAATTTGGTGCAGATGAATCGCCTCAAGGAGATGTATTTTGAATATATCGTATTTTACTCTAAAAATTCATAATTTTCTCGCTAGCTGGAGCTTTTAAACGGAAAACAGCTTTTTGGACGGACATTTAATTTGAGGAGTAATTGCTTGTACAATGCAGGGGATGGGAGGCTTTATGGGCATATACCCTTGCTGTCGAGGAGGAGAGTGTAGGCCTAGTTTATATCAAAGAAGAGTTAAATGTTAAATGCTCTACAGAACTATGTGAGTTTGAGCTCTGCGACCTGTCAGCACAGGTCCTGCAAGACTGTCCTCCTAGTGGCGCTTTTATTTGAACCAAAGCAGAATCAGTCATCATCAACTGGACAGATCAAGATCCCAGAAGTTTAACTGACTCTGTTAAGGATGGGCGCCCATAACCCTGAGAAGTAAAACAACCATAAATGAGGGATCATTTTTGTTTCTAGCTGCCAGAAAATTTGTCATTTCTATTGCTATTTGTTGGACTATGACTTTTCGGTCTTTCACTCTGATGATTAAGTCTTCCTTTACTTCTTTTCAGCAGTGTGAACCAATTTATGTGTCTAATATCTTAGGCACGACAATATTTTGGAGATTTTTTACGAGGATAATGTCTAAGACACCACCTGCAAGCTTAAACTTAAGTCTTTAAACCATTTCTCTTTCTTGAGTTCTTGTAGTTTATTTCCTTTTTTGAGAGAAATACAGGTCTGCTGCCAAATTCCTGAGTCTAGACAGAGCATTCAGTGTACCCGATGAATGCTTAGGTTTAATTGCATTTTAAATATTTATTGCTTTAGAGCCGGGATACTGGAGCTACCATTTTTGGCCCTTGGCCTAAAAGCCTCGTAAGACAAGCAATGATAATATTTTACGGTAACCAAGTGACTATGTGTCAGTGTTGCATAAGAGCTGTGGACAAACTGCCGTAATGCAGCGGGAGCAGGGATGTTAATCTGCGTGTGTGTGTGTCTGCGTGTCTGTGTGTGTCCACGCTGCTGCTTAAATAGTCATCGTTCACGGTGATTAAAGGCACGCAGTGTGTTTACATGATATTACATTACCTCCTGGTTTCAGATAATGCTTCCGCTGGGGCACATGCAGATACGCACACGCACATACATTTGTGCCTACAGTCATTATTGAGAGTGTGGAAGAACAAATCAAGTCAACCTTCCATTCCCTGAGTCGTATCAGTGTAATATGTATGTATGACATCATGTTTGGGTTGTGTAAACTCTACATGGTGTTAAAAAGATGAAAGCTAGTCTGGACTGGAACATAATCCTCAAACATGCAGCAGCAGCAGCAGCAGCAGCAGCCGCAGTGGCGGCGGTGTTCCCACCCTCTCATTCCTCCTCACTGATGATTATTATACATGTCTGATTTACATGTAATGTCATATTGAAGTGTACTGCACCTTTAATCTTTTTTTTTTCATGTGCGAGCTTCCTGTTTCTCTCTTTTTCTTCTGGGTCACATGACCTACTCTCAATGCTCACACACAAACATATACACAGACACGGACACACACTGGTTGCTTGATTTAGAGGATGGGTGGTAGTCCGATTCTAATATTAGCATTGACTCTGTTAACACAAAGGTTAGATAGATGTAACTAACAAAAATAAAGAGATAAGATTGTAGGTGATTAAAATTAAGGTGAACTGAAAAATTGATGGATGGTCATTGATAAACGTATTATTATTTGTTAAGAATCGTGATAATCTTTTGTCAACTAGCATTCATTGTTTATAGTGTGCAATTCTGCAATTTCCGTTACTTCCAGCCAAAATAATTGTGTATTCTGTGCTTCCAAAAAAAGTGTGATTCTTTTTACTTCCAGCCAATTGAAGGGCAATTTTTGCTCCTGCAGCCAGAAAAGTGTCATTTTTGTCACTTAAGGCCCAAAAAGTGAAGTTTAAGTATTGCTTCCAGCCCCAAAAAAGGGCAATTTCATTTGTTACCGCCAGCCATTAAAACAACAAAGAATATTGCCACTCCTTCAACAACTTGCAACCGAGGCATGAGCCTCATGTCAATCATTGTGACTGTCGCCTGCTGCAGTAAATAAACGTCTTTCTCTCCCTGGATGAACAGCTTCCCATTTCAGCTCACATTCATTTCATCACCTGCAGTTTTATCATTTCATATTTATTACTTCAACTACTCAGATTTAAACATCTTAATTTCTGAAATAAAATGTTTTGATTTATGTTTGAAGGATTGAGATGTTCAAGTGCTGTTCTCTATCTTTCTCTTTCTCTGTTTCTCCAGCCCGAAGAGCTGACAAACGCTCTGGAAATCAGTAATATCGTCTTCACCAGCCTCTTCTCTCTGGAGATGCTGCTGAAGGTTCTGGTCTACGGACCCTTTGGTTACATCAAGAACCCATACAATATCTTTGACGGCGTCATTGTCGTCATCAGGTGAGAAAAAGCGCTGATTTGAACACACACATCTGAAAGAGGGCACACACTCTTAACGTCATTACCATACAATAAAAGATACAAAACTGTAGTAATATTATTGACATGTTAACAATAATAAGTAATGAAAAATGTTGATAACATTATCTGTTATCCAACCAATATTAATATAATTGAAATGTAATATAACTGGAAATATAAATTAATCAGTTAATATTATCATTAATAGTTTAATTCTAACATAATTTACATTAATTTAACTATATGTATTCACATTAGTAAATTATTTCATTCATTTATAAACATAAATATTATTATTATTATTATTATTATTATATTATAATTATATTGTTATTATTATATATTCATGCTGAGTTGGCAATGTGGTACATATATCACCCCATTGCCGACTCAGGACGTTTCTGGTCCACCTGATGCTCTTTTCGTATTGAAGATGATTGTCTATATGTGTGTCTCTCTTATTCTGGACAGCGTGTGGGAGATTGTGGGTCAGCAGGGTGGCGGTCTGTCGGTGCTGAGGACCTTCCGGCTGATGCGGGTGCTAAAGCTGGTCCGGTTCATGCCCGCCCTACAGAGGCAGCTGGTGGTACTGATGAAGACTATGGACAACGTGGCCACCTTCTGCATGTTGCTCATGCTATTTATCTTCATCTTCAGGTAACCAGAGGTGGACCACTGTGTCAGTCTTATGCTACCAAAAAATATACACAACCTAGCCATTACATTATAACCACTGAGAGTTGGCTTCAGAGTGATAGCAATGTTGTTACAATATCACCTGTAAGTGGGTGGAAAAGGAGTGAAAGAGGGAAACCGGTCAGCCAGTTTTTGGATCCCTCTAATAGCATAGGTTATCATTATGATTTTAAATATCGAGCACCAAAGTAGTGAACTTTGGACAATAGCAAGTTGATTGTGCTCAATGTGTGCAGAGCCAGGCCACCTCCACTCACTATGGCCCCGCCTTAGCACCTTTAGCTAGTTCTCTCCAGTCCACCCATTTCATTCTCTGAATGAAAGAAGATATTCTTTAATTTTCCAGGCCCTCGGAACATCATTCAGTTTGTGTTTATGGCCAACAATTCATCAGAGAAAGTGTTGCAGAAATGACATCAATTGTTATTGCTGTGACTTCTGACGCTCTCCGTGGTGCTGAACCTAACCTGGCATTAGCACATCCTCTCCACTTCCTTTCTTGGCAGTTTCTCTACCTCAGTAAATTATTGTCTATCTGTATATAATCCAGAGAATTTAGTAGATGACTGACAGGACTTCAGATATTGTATTTTTGTTGTCTATGTTATGTTTTGGTGATAAGACTAGTGTTAATTTGTTGTAAAAGCTGAATACTGCTGGTGTGGTTTTATATGGTTGTCTGTTGGAAGCAATAATTCAATTCAGTTTATTCATACAGCGAATATTGACAAGAAATTGTGCTTTGCAAAATTAGAATGTCTAGACCGACTCTTTATTCTACTGACACCCAACAATTCATGAACAAGATCATGGAGACAGAAAAATAGATGAAGTGGCACAGACAACAACAATAATAGCAGCTAAATAATATGTTGATTGTATTTAGTAATATTTATAATAACATCTGGAATAATACTGTTTATAAAAAAAAAAACAATGATAATGACGATTGACCTCTGACCCCTGAAATATGTACCAGTTTTCATAATATTTTTGAATATTTTAACTCTCAACATTTACCCCGCCGCTGCAGCCATGCCATTGGACATTTGCTGATTATTTTTCCATTCAGACGTCTTAAGGGCGGGACTTCCATCCAACATGTGAAGTTCTGGGCAGACTGGACCATTTCTATCAGAGTTATGACCAATTTAATGTTTATGGTGAGATACTTTTGTGTTTAGACAGTTGCCGTCTGAACACCAAATTTCATACCTCTAGATGAAATGGGGTCTGGGGGCTTCTCTTTTTTTTTAACAAACCTAAGTGTACACCTTTAGCAAAATAAACCTACATTTTTAATAATGAGCTTTATTGAAAAAGTTAGTTTTAATTCTGCTCTTAAATACTCACCATATTCAGCCCCAGCTGTTCGGCTTGATATACAGTAGATATAGGAAAACATTTGTCTTTAACAAATATATACCTTTTGTGTGTGCACTGAATGAAAGAGTTTTGTTTCCCTTTTCTTCTTTGTCAGTATCCTGGGAATGCATCTGTTCGGCTGTAAGTTTGGCTCTGAGAGGGACGGAGACACGCTTCCAGATAGGAAGAACTTTGACTCTCTTCTCTGGGCCATAGTAACTGTCTTTCAGGTAAGCATAAACCTTCTAAGCTCTGTTCATTAGTCACATTCCACTCTTCTAGCCAATTAAGCTGCAGCTGTTGAGAAAATACAAATTCAGCTGAAGGATGACTGTAAAGGTTAATAAGTTTACCCAACTTTTTATCTGCACCTGCTGAATTGCCTCGGCGCCATGAAGAAAACATGTTCCTGCTTCAAAGATGCTGACTGAAGCTTCAGAGGCTATGGAGACAATATCCTCCTGAATAAATGAAATGCATCATATTAAATATTAATTTTCATCTTCATTCTTAACTGCCGTGAATCTAAATGTGCACTTTCATTTCCTCCACTCATTTAAGGAAGCATTTTACAATTAGCTTAAGTTGATATGCCTCTTGGATTATGTTATGTATAGTAACCATTCATGATTCAGTGAAACATCCAATCAGGGTCCATTTAAAGTTTTGTATGCCTCATCATGTCTTCCTATGGTTGAGTCCATATTGTCTGGACTCAATATGGACTCTAACGACACCTTCTTTAAATGTAGAGAAGGTCTCTGCCCCCCGAACTGAGATTGGGAGATGGATCCACAGGAGAGGAGCCTGATGGCTGAATGCTCTGGCCCCCATTCTACTTCTGTAGACTGTAAGGACTACAAGTAACCATGCATGCTGGGAGCGCAGTGTTCTGGTTGGAAAATATGGAACTATGAGCTCCTTCAGATACGTTGGTGCCTGACCGTTAAAGGCTTTGTAAGTGAAAAGAAGGATTTTGAATTTCATTCTACATTTTTTCCGGGAGCCAATGAAGGGAAGCTAATACAGGAGAGATATGTTCTCTTGACCTGGTTCTGGTCAGCACACGTGACGCAGCGTTCTGGATCAGCTGGAGGGGCTTCAGAGACTTATTGGGACTACCTGCTAGTAGGGCATTACAGTAATCCAGCCTGGACTTTACAAATACATGAACTAACTTTTCTGCATCTTTTTGAGACAGAATATGTCGTATTTTAGAAATATTACGCAGATGAAAAAAGCAGTCCTAGAAATCTGTTTTATGTGGGAGTCAAAGGTAATATCCTGATCAAAGATAACTCCCAGGTTCCTCACATGGATGCTGGAGGCCAAGGTCATACCATCCAGAGTAGATATATCATCATTTAAATTGTTTCTAAGGTGCTTGGGTCCCAGCATAATAACTTCAGTTTTATCTGAATTTAATAATAAAAGTTGCAGGCCATCCAAGTCTCAATGTCTTTGAAACCGTCTCTAGTTTGGATAAGTGATTAGATTCACCTGGTTTTATTGATAAGTACAATTTTGTGTCATCTGCATAACAGAGAAAGTTAAGGGAGTGTTTCCTGATAATGTTGCCTGTAGGGAGTATATATAGTGTGAATAAAATTGGCCCAAGCACAGATCCCTGGGGAACTCCGTGGTAACTTTGCTATGCATGGAGGATTCATTGTTAACAGATACTTACTGTGATCTGTCAAATAAATAGGACCTAAATTTAATGCCGTGTATCTGATGTCAATTAAGTTTTCAAGTCTTTGTATTAGAATTTGGTGGTCAATAGTATCAAATGCAGCACTAAGATCCAACAAGACCAGAACAGAGGCCAGTCCCTCATCAGATGCCATTCAAAGGTCATTTGTAACTTTGACCAGTGCTGTTTTCTGTAGTATGGTAAACTCTAAAACCTGACTGGAAATCCTCAAATAAACTATTGTCACGCAGAAAATCACACAATTGTTCGGCTACTACTTTTTCTAAGATTTTAGAGAGGAATGGAAGTTTAGATATCGGCCTGTAATTTGTTAAAGCCTCTGGATCAAGGGTCGGCTTTTTAAGCAGTGGTTTGAATATTGCTATTTTAAAAGACTTTGGTACGTAGCCGGAGTTTACAGACCGATTGATGATTTCAAATAGAGGTTTGCTGACTAAGGGTAAACTTTCTTTAAGTAGACTCGTTGGGATGGTCTCTAGGAGACAGGTTGTTGTTCTGGATGAGGAAATAAGGGAAGTTAATTGTTTTAGATCAATAGGACTGAAGCGGTCCAGATCTGCTCCAGGTGTATCTGAGTTTTCCAAGCACAAAGTCCTGGGGTGTAAACTTGAGCCAATTGAAAGCAGGAGGTTGTGGATCTTGTCATAATACTTATAATTTTGTCATTAAAGAAACTCATGAAGTCATCGCTACTAAGGGTTCTAGGAATACGGGGCTCAATAGAACTCTGACTCTCAGTCAGCCTGGCTACAGTGCTGAAACAAAAACCTGGGGTAATTTAATGCTATCTTGCCAGTCTAATCGGGACTCAACAAGTTTAGTGTGATGCCATTTTCTTTCTAGTTTATGTGTTGTTTGTTTGAGGTTTCGTGTCAGGTTGTTAAACCATGGAGCTGCTCTCCTCTGTTTTACACTCTTCTTTTTTAGGGGGGCGATAGAGTCAAGAGTTCATCTCAGTGAGCTTGCAGCCCTATCGCAAAATAATCAATTTGCCCAGGACTAACGTTAGAGTCAGATTCTTTCAAGTTGAGACATGAAGCTGAACTCACGGCTGATGGAAGAGCTTCCTTAAATTTTGCTACAGCTTCTTCAGATATATTTCTAGCATAAAATGATATTTCTATTGGCGAGTGATATAGCATTGCAAATTCAAAAGTTATCCAAACAGTGGTCCGATAGCAGTAGATTCTGTGGATGAACTACTAGTTTTCCAATATCAATGCCATAAGTCAGGACTAAATCCAAGGTGTGATTAAAACAATGAGTGGGCTCATTAACACAACGGGTGATGGCACCACCTGCTGGCAACAGGACATAATCCTCAATTCACATATTATTTGAACAATGTGAAATTGCTGATCTCCTTATGAATTATGTGTATGTTAAGAAAGCTCATACCTGTGTTTACATACTGGACACAGGGTGCACAAATCCAGTTAGTGCTGTTGCATCTTTGAGTAGTCTTGTTTTTTCACTCATGAAGTCATTAAGTTCTTCTTTTCAGCTGGTTTTTGTACACGTCCAAAATTTTTATTGCCTGTCCCGTGTTATATTAAATCTGTTCTTGAAGATTTGAGTAATTTGATACGAAACTAGTTATTGCTGCAAGTTTAAAGAATTTGTTTTCTTATGTTAAAAAAAATAGTACCACTTATAATAAAGCTTAACAACCTAATAAACCTAATAACCTAATAATATGCCTTTTATAAAAGCCTTGATAAGGGTAATTGTATTAAGTGATACCAGGAAAATCAAGCAGATTTATTTTCTAATGAGGAAAATATAATCACCATGAAAGCATAAAATAGACAAACAGTACATTTCAGAAATAAAATTTGCATAAATGTGTTCTATGTGATCCATTTGTTCTTTTTTGTATGACACATCATTTTCCTTCATTGAGTGGATTTGGGTTTTTAAGAGTTAAGTAATCAGCATATCTGCTGAGCTAACTCAAGTTTTATTTTCAGGGAGGCACATGGTCAACTAAAATAAAAGTTGAGGTTATATGATACATTCCAATAAAGCCGAGTTTACAAGTAGCATATTTCTGCATTGGACTCATTGTGTAGAAGTTTCTCTTGGATGATCTCAGAATCTGGGCTCTGTTCTGATATTTTATTGGAAGTGAGGAAGTTTACAGTTTAGTCCTCATCATAAAAGAATTTCTTCTTTCTTTTCTTTTTCATGGCAATTAAGGTAAAAACACAGCAGTTAAACTGAAAATACAGACAAGTATTTAAGCTAAAAAGCAGAAATAAAAGTTAAATTGGGGTTTTTATTATTCTAATTTGAATAAGGCAATGGGCTAGTTCTGTTTCTTTTTACACCCTTAGTATCTCATCCACATGGAGCATCCACTGTTAAATTTGCTCAATATTGACTTCACATGCATTTATTTATTCTATCATGACAGAGAAGATACATAATGGCATTTTCACATTTGGATAAAAAGAAACTCATGCTCTTTATATAAGACGACTATCCATGGTTCATTTGGGGTGTATGGTTCCTGGTTGGGCCTCTCCTGAGTTTGTAGTCCCAACAAAAAGACAGGACATCTTTTGTCCTGTCCTGCTTTATGACTCTTTAGATTTTCTTTTGAAGCTGTCCGTGCAAACACGATTCATTCATGTATGACACATTATCACAGCCGCTAAGCACCGACCAACAACGCATTAGATTCTCTCACATTGCTTTCGTATTGAGATTTAGCGACATCTTAAAGAAAATATTGTCTCCATGAAACTGGCTCTAAATGGTTATACCTTCAGATAGACATTTTTTAGGTTGCAGGATAAAACACACGATACTTTTTGAACGCATAATACGATCCTAATCCAAGTATAGGGACAAAAAATAGATCATAGGGAGACAAAGCAACAGCAGGTGAAACGAAGATGGCTAAAGCCAACGATTTAGAGCCATGGCTGACAATGACCATAAAAGAGAGCAAAGGGGACAGAAAGTGTGTTATATAGTCACGATTTACTCCTTCTTGAAGCCACAATAAATAAATTAATGATCAGTTATTATTTTATATTCGATGGCAGGATGGTGATCAAGATCATATTTCCTTGAGATGATTAAAAAGCTGGCAGTGACAGAATTTTAATCATCTTGCGTTGAGGTTTTTTTTAATCATCCCAACACAAAGAGTAAACGTTTCTCCAGTTGATGAAGTCTGTTAAGCTGCTATTCATCTCAGATAAACTGCGGTTGTTTCCTAAAAAAGAAACGTCTCACCCGCAAACTTAAAGGTGCAGTGTGTAAAATGTACTGGTATTTAGCAGTGAAGTGGTCGTCCTGGGAAGAGGAGAGGTTGAACAGGGAACATCAAACCGAACCCGGTCCTTATGGAGATATAAAGGGCCATTTCCAAACCATTTTTTAAAGAATACATATATTTTGAATTTTAAAAAAAAGAAAAAAGAAAACGTTAATAAAAAATAAATAAATAAAGGATATTTTTTATAAATTACGTTTTTCTTTATATTTTGATGTATATTTACTAATTTATTAATAAGTGTTCAACTGATTATAAAAAGAAAACATAGAAACATGCTTATGGATATTATATTCATAATGACGGTGGCTCAGTTGGTAGAGCGGTTGTCCACTTATCTGAAGGTCGGTGGTTTGATCCCCGGCCACTGCCGACATATGTCGAAATGTCCTTGAGTGTCCAAGATACTGAACACCAAGTTGTTCACGGTGTCTGAATGGTAACCGCTCCCGATGAGCATGCGGTGCCCTGCATGGCGGCCTCTACCATCACTGTATGATTGTTTGTGTGAATGGGTGAATGTCGGCTCGCAACATAAAAGGTATTGAGTTGTCGAGCAGACTAGAAAAGTGCTATATAAGATTAGTCCATTTACCATTTATTCAAAGTAATTACTCAAAATTGTACAGAGTGTAAATTAAGGACCTACAGATTCAAAACTCAACCCGAGTTTGGAGCGTTGACACAGAAACCACCTCTGGAGGATTGCTTGAGCAATCATTTGAATTAATTTGTTTTCCTCTCCGCTTCTACAGATCTTAACCCAGGAGGACTGGAATAAGGTCTTATATAACGGCATGGCATCCACCACTCCTGTGGCCGCTCTCTACTTCATCGCCCTCATGACGTTCGGCAATTACGTCCTCTTCAACCTATTGGTGGCAATTTTGGTGGAGGGATTCCAGACGGAGGTAACCGTTCTGGGTACACATGAAAAAAAACTCAAAACTATTACATTAAATTTAAAAAATCATATAAAATAATCTCTTTTATTGAAATCATTTTGAAAAATCTGCCTCTTTTCTTGTTCAACCTTGAACAATCCGGAATATACGACAAACATATTTACTAATGCCATTTAATTACTTCAGTTTCTAAAGAGTTTTTTGCCACTTTTTTTCAGTGCAGGTACATCCTAAACTCATGCATAACATTTGAACAGTAGCCTGCACTTTTCCTTGCACTCTCTGCAGCAGGTTATGCAAGGCTCTCAGAACATAGCTGCATCGTTTCATTTTCTTCTCCTCGTCTTCATCTCGCCGTCAGCCTCTTTTCCTCCCACTCTTTCCCACAATCTCAGCAGTCATCCTCATTATCGCTCCACTCATTTGCCAAAGCAGTCGTACCATAAAGTACATCATAAGAAAACTATGTTTGCTGCACTAGACTCTGCATCAGCCCACATTTCCCCTAAAACCCCGTTAGACTCACGCCCAGATACCCTCCCATCATGCTCACTCATATAACCGTTCTTCTTATGCCAGAAAAAAATTACATCTGATCCACTATTATCTTAGACGGAAAAAAAGGAAGGTAGGGAAAAGTGAGAGAGGCAGGTGAGCAGCTGGTTTTGGTAAGAGATAGCAGCTGGCATCATTTCGGGGCCACAGCGGCACAAAGGAGTTAATACTAATTGAAGGACCTTACTTCACTCTTCAGCCATCCCAATACGGAAATACATACATAGATAGTGACTGAACGATAGTTAGTAGGTGGTCAGACAAGACTATTAAACCTCTCTTCTCCTGTCTTCTTGTCTCATTAGTTCCCTAACCTGAGCCTGCTCTACACAACAAGCCCCTTATCAGGCTTCTACCAAGATTTTGCATTTTCTAAATGTGCACAATGTTATATTTTAATAAAAACACTGATTTATGTCCCAGCCGCAGGTTTTCGTATGCATATATTGCTCCCAATAGTGGACATATGTGGTATTTTGCAGCAAAAATCCCTCTCAGGGGTCAGAATCCCATTTTTGTCCCATTTTGGGTCCATTGTCTATCCAACTGGTCTAAATGGAGACTCTTCCTGGTCCTATCCCACATAAACTGTGTAGATCAACATGAACTTTGTGGTATTTCTTTCAAATCTGATGCAGTGGTTATCAAGGAGTTTCTGAGCAAATTCATTGATTGTTTGGTTTCATGGTGTTACCGTAATATAATGATGTTAGAGACTTTTTAGTTAAAGAAAATCATGCCAGGATAGAAATATTGGTTAATGTTTGGGTTTAATCACACATAGTAGCTGGTACAATGTAAAGGACACTGAAAATAAATTAGTAAAAGTATAATTACTCTTATTCCCAATCTTCTGATCTGATGTTAGACGCCAGTTAGTTATTTTTTCACTTTAGTATACCTTGTTAGCAGAGTGAACCGCAAAAATGTGTGTCAGAGTTACGGATGACGCGATCATCGGCCCTAGAGGTTTAAAGTGATTTCACAATTAAGAGTTCTGCAATTCAAATAATACTTCCTCCTGAAGGCTTCTTGTCATTGTCCAGTCATGCTGTCCTTTTATATCTATAAAAACATATAGGTGAGGAACATAAATCAGGTCTTCAATTCTGTTCATTAGCTCAAGGTTTCCACTCATATCATCAATTCCTCTTGGCTTTTTTAATCACCCAAACCTTCCCCATGTCAGGGTTGCTAGGTAACAGGCTCTTGAACAATGTGTCCTAAAGCAGGAGGATGTGCCGAGACACACATAGCCATGCAGTAAATATTACATGATCCATGTAAAGTCTATATCATATATCATGTCATCATAGTCTTCATTGATTTTCTTCATTTTACTCCTTCTTCTTCATCTCCCCATCCATCGTTTCCTCTCATGGGTCTCATTCTCTCTCTGAAGTTGTGACAGTGTGAAGTTCTGCTGCAGAGAGCGTAACCAGACTGATTCTTTGCAGAGTAATGGAATTATTTTTTATTACACCTCTCACAATGGCAGCAAGAGACCTACATTTCACACTTATTAGTATGCAAAATCTACACACAAAATGAAATTTTCCATTTTGCCGCACTGCTGAAAAAACAGTCAACAAATCAACCGGATAATCAAACATGTGAACTTCACTTTCATTCCTGACTTCTCATGCTTTCTAACAGTTGAACAGGTTAAAGCCAACACATGTGGCTGGGGCACATCGTGATCTGGGACTGTTGCTTTGAAATCCTGCTGCATGCTAAAGTCAGAGAAGAATCTCCTTCAACTCTCCTTCTGCTCTACCTCTGATTCCTCCTCCTCTATTCCTCTTCCTTTCTTCCTGTGTCTGTGCCTTCCTTTCCTCTCTGGCTGCATCCACCACTTCCACTGTAGGAAGTTACCAAGCGGGAGGAGTTGCATGCCCAGCCGAGTGTCATTCAGCTGCCTGTAGACACAGGGGTATGTAAAGCTCTGCCTTCCCTCCCTTCATCTGACTGAATCACCGCTCTCCTTCATCCTCCCCTCTGGCCCTCCTCTCCACATGCTCACCTCATCCTCTCCTACACGAACATGTTCAATTATCAGCCATGGCTTAGAGGCGGCTCTCCTCTCATTCCCAATGAGTAATAAATCATCATATTGACTCAAGTTAAGTCAACCGGTCCCACCAAAGAACATTCAATAAATGGGAAAAAGGGAGAGAAATAATAATTACTAAATGCTTCAAAGCAAATGTCACGAAATGTCTTAATTTAGTGCTTCATCATAAAGTTATGATTGATTCAATAAGCAAAGCAATGTTTCATTTACTGATACGATTTATGTTGCAAGACCTAAGCACATTCATTTTGAATAAATAAAAAAGTTATGTTTAATTTACTAATTAATGGTGGCGGCTGTAGCTCAGTGGGTCGTCTCCCAATCAGAAGATCAGAATGTAGCTGGTTCAAGTCCCACCAGGGTCTACATGTTGTAGGGTCCTTGAGCAAGACCCTAAAACACTGGCTCCTCAGGCGCTTTAAAAGGGCCGCCCACTGCTCCCTCAGGGATGGCTCAAATGAAGAGAAATAAATTCACTATATTGTACTGTGTATGGCTGTATGTGATCAATAAAGAATTTCTTCTTCTTAAAAACAAAAAAACCCAGTTAAATTGAATTGAATAAACAATGTTATGTTTAGTTGACCCATCACAATAATGGTGCATTTATACAGTTACTGTTAATATGAATTTAAAGAGCAAAGTTGTGTTTCTTTTATCTAACACATTACATTGCACATACTTAACACATTTATATTAACTTAAATAAAGTTATGTTTCATTAACTGGAAACAATTATGTTACACGTACTAAACATGGTTAAGAAGAAGAAGCCTTTGTTTGTTACGTACAATCATAAAAGTAGTACAACGTTGCAAAATCGTTTTTCTTCATTCAACCCATCCTTGAGGAGCAGTGAGTTATCTGCACTACCTGGGGAGCCAATAGTGGTTCGGGGTTTTGCTCAAGGACCCTTCGACACGTAGACTGCTTGATCACAGACCTGCCGATCTTCTGATTTAGAGCTACTGCTCTATCCACTGAGTTACAGCCGCCACCGTTAACCACTAAACATATTACACATTTAATAGTTATGTTTCATGTACTTAACACAAATACATTACACATACTTAACAGTTAAGTTAAACTTAATTAAGTAATGTTCCTTTATTTGAAGACAGATATATGTACTAAACAAAACATGGACTAAACAAATTTATGCTGAATTTACTAAATACAATTTGTGCTACAATTAATGCCATTAAACTCCCTATATTTAAATGTCTATTTGGTTATTTCAAAAGAAAAAATTCATGTTATGCAAGCTGCATCCATGTTTCATTTACTAAACACAGTTATGTTGCTTTTTTTTTTTTTATTAAGATTTACCAAACATAATTATACTGCTATCATACTGTTACAAAATAATTAGTTTTAATTGCTGTTCTCCTGCAAATGATTTCAAACTAAGTTCAAAAATAATTAAGTCTATTTAATTCAAAAAAGTCAAATTTTTCGGACCCTAACTGTTTCCAATTTCTTTTCACTCGACTACTGAAGCCGGACGGCGAGTAAGGTTATTTTCTTATTGACTCAGGCGGTTTGCAATCAGAGCTTTTCCAAAGCGTGAATGGATATCAACCCCTCCTGAATGAATCATCAGAACTAAAGATGAGTCACTGAGTGAGAAACGGCCGGCTGATGAAAAGGACAGAGGCGCAAACCTGTGTAGATAAAAATGTGAAAACCAGTCCAATCTGGCTTTCTGGTGAACATCCAATCACAGACTCTAAAATCCTTTGAATGTCTCACTAACAAAAGAGAGTCGCCGTGGATTTGGGAAACAAATGGTAAATTTAGTTTAAATCAATACAATCAATGCACTTTATCAGACATTGTACCCAATTGCAGGGTTAAAGACTATATTCAAGAAACTATTTTGGCGGTGTTGTTCAAAAATAAAAAACAATAAGAAATAATAAGCCTAAATAAAAAAAAAAAAAAAGGAAAAACACAGTGGGATCCAAGTTGTGACACAAAAATGGAATCATACAACTTTAACGACATGAAGTAAATGTCTTCATAAATGAAAAGCCCTGTTAGTTTATAGTGATTCCAGATCAGTAGGGTCAAAGAGTAATTTACTGTTGCATCACAAATGCAACAATTCAGTTATGTCATCTATGCTGCTGAAAGCACGGAACCTCCAACATGATCATTTCATGTGTTTCCTGCATGGAGGGCCGGCCGCTCAGACTAACCACAGCGATCAGAAAGTGTTTTGCTGAGTTGAAGACAACAAAGTGCTTTAACCTTTGCTTCAGTTTGCAGTGTGCGTCTTTTCTTCTTCTTTTTTGAAAAGCAAATTCCTCATGAATGCTCAGATCCAATGCTCACCTCCCACAGCCCCCCACCTCCGCCCCCTCTTTTCTTTCCAGCCTCAGGGTAAGAGCCGGCGCTGCCAAACATCATGCATCTCCTTCTCTCAGTCTCTTAGTGTTTTATCTGGCTAGAGGGTAGAGATGAAGTAAAGGAGAAGGGGGGGCAGGAGGGTGACGGGTTGTTGGAGGGCCCCTGCAAAGCCAGATAAATCCAGCCAGGCTAGAAGATGACAGCTTAGGGGTGTTGGGTGGGCAGTTCATTTTGCATCACTCAGGCTGTAAAGGTAAGGTCAGTACAGTTTGTGAAAAACAAAAGCTCCTCCTGGTGTCCTCTACCTTTATGGCGTTGAAAGCCATCCAGATTGGAACCTGGGAAGGGCAAATTTTCCAAAACTGTTCTGTGGTTGCTCTTTTGTTCTGCTGAAACACAGCAAACCACCGCTGGTCCAAACCTGAAATGGGGATTGGGGTGGTCTCATGTTTCCTCATAGCTCTCTGCTCACACTATGCCTCACATTTGTTCATCTGTGGAGCAAATAGAACTGACTTCTGCTCACTCTACTCTTGTGTTATTTGCTCATTTGAGAATTACAAATGAAAAGTCAATAAGACCAATAAGAACTCATGACCAATTTCTCCTTAATGTAATTTATGAGGATTTAATATAAACTGAAAACATGCTATAGATAGTTCGCTTTGGAGTTAAGTACAAAAGTTTCCGCCTGCAAGAGTGAAAAAGTCTTACACTTGTGAAGGCTTTGGATATTGATGGGCTGTCATGGTTCACACTATTATTCAATGTCATATGGTGGATGGGGACAACCTGTGGAGTGGCAGATGGGGATGGTTGTCGCTCTTTGGAAAAAGGGGGACTCAAGGGTGAGTTCCGTGCTTGGGGATTCATTGGAATTTGCCCATCCAGTCTGCATGTATTATGTGGTTTTTGATAGGAACTCTGGCCAATGTCCCCCAGGGAGGCCTGTGGGGGAGTAATGTTGGAGTAAGGGGTACCGTCATGGCCATTACTATGAGCCATAGTTGTGTCTTTTTCAGTAGTGATGGGGAATGGTCCAGGAGATGGACAGGAAGTTTTGGTGCAGTAATGATAGTGCTTTTTTTGGAGGAAATAGTTGAGCCATAAGGCAAAGCTCTTCGGCTTCAACCTTCACCTATGTTCATCAGCAGTGCGTAGAGACCCAAAGAATGAAGTCAAGAATATAAGCGGCGGAAATTAGTTTCCTTTATTGGAGGGCTGGATCCTTAGAGTTAAGGTGAGGAGCTCAGACACCAGGAGGGAGCTCAGAGTGGAGCTGTTGCTCCTGCATGTCTGGGCCTCGGGATCCCCAGGATGCGCTAGAGAGGGTTACTGGGGAGAGGGACATCAGGAATACTTTTCTTAGCCTGCTGCCAAGGTGACCTGACGTAGGATAAGAGGAAGAAAATAAATAAATACATTTTCATTCTGATTGGGCTTTTAAACTGATACTTATCAGAATACCAGGGTCCATGTAAACCCTGCTCATTATTTCATTTTCAAGCTCTTTAGGTTTCAATTTTCTCTGTGGCATTACTACAAAATCCTTTAAATATAGAAAATGGTGCATCATGATGTGCAGAACGATGGAAACTACAATTTGACTGTTAATCTAGTTTTGACATTTGCATGCCTTGGCCCGCATACCTGCAGTTTTTTGTGGAATTTAATGACTTGGAGTTGGTTTTGAAGGTTTGTTATTAGAGCAGAATCAAGAGAGATGCAGGCACACACACACAAACAAACAAACACACACACACACACACACACACAAACAAACAAACAAACACGCACACACACTACTCGGTCCTATCCAATTCCACCCCTGACTTCTCTTTGCACACATTGGGGGTGATGTGATTGAGATCCCCTGTGTGTGGCTGGAGACTATTTTTGTCTGGCTATCAGCAGCAGGACCGGTCGGGTCTATCTCCTGCTCTCACTAGCAGACTAAGATTGGGGCTGCAGAATGTAAACAAGCTATGGTGCGTGGTGATAACAATTTAACCCACCGATACCCACCAGTTTACTCCACACCTCCATACCAGTCATGAATTCAGCAATCTTCTCCTCCCTCAGACAGATTTCAGTAAAACCAAAAATATCTTAAGACTTTTCTGCAGACTGTACCGTCTCCACATTTGATCAAACGCCTCCTCCTCCCAAAATACCCTTATCTGGAAATGTTAAGTGTTATTTAAGTTTTATTTAAGTTTGCTCTGACATCTGAGATAGAAATTAGTGTCTGTGTCACAGGAATTTTCTCGAGAAGAAAAGGATATACAAAGAAAATCAGAAAGCAGCATCAGAGAACATTGGAAGATATAGAGAATGATGTCTGAGCTTGATTAATCTCACCTCCTCATTTGACCTTGAGTTTTAGAATTGCATTCTGCACACGGATCAAATATTCTGAGCAGCATGACTCGTAACCCAGGTTCGTTCTGTTGATTGAGGCTCTGTTTTTGGTCTGATTCAAAATCATCAAACTAAAAAGTGATGCCGAAACTTAAAATGTTTACAATCACAGAGTTCAAATCAATTATAGTGAGAAAAGGATCACAACAACACAAATTATTTATAGTTACAATACGAAAATAACTGAACGCCTGAACTAAAGACTTATAAAGTTAATCAACAACATGATCAATTTACTTTTCCAACCATTTGTGATTTCAAGAATATTACTGAATAACCGAAAAGGAAATGTGCTGCAGCCAAAAACTAAAACATGCGGATTCACAGAGGAAAGACGCACTTTATTCATTACTTGAGCACTAAAACTAAGTAGTAGTAAGTAGTAAGAGTAAATTACACAACCAAACTTATTTAACATTTATTGTGAATTCAAACCAACATTTAAGTAATAATGCAGTAAATATTCGCATATCCCTCAAACACAGAAAGAAATCAGGAAGTTGACAGTAGCTTCTCTTTAATCGCAGCTCCGTTTGGCAGACTGAGGACCGGCACATTCACACTAGTAAATGAGTCCATAGTGATCCGTTGGAATCAGTTCAGACCAATAGTTATGGTTGGAGAAGCACAGTGTCAGACTTCCCCCTGCTGGCATTACTGAAAAGTCAATAAAGTTTTGTTATCATACAGGTAGCCATTATCTCACATGTGGTGTTCTTATCAAGTAGCGGTATTTGACATATGTTTAATGTATAAGCCAGTTAAAAAATATGGAAATATAATCCTTAAAAATAAAACCTAACAAATTCAAATATTATTTGGCCATAAATTTGTGTATGTGTATCTCAATAGGTGGATTTTCTTTGAAGGGAAAACACCCGTTTTCAGACCTCAATTCATAACCATTGGTCCAGTTCGGTCCAAATTTAGTTCGTATGAATTAACTCAAGGACATGTAGCTGGAATATATCAGATTTTACTCCAAACATTTTATATTTCACTCTCCAGGGGGAGCTTTTTCAATTTTATAACATAACATAACTTCCCATTGATTTTGAGGAGTTCAATCAGGGGGATTGGAGGCTTTTGAGGGATACATCCTTGCTGTTAGGGAAGACAGCGCAGGCCCGGTTGATCTATGTTGTTCTTGGTGGATCATTTTTTTAACCACCTGGATCTGTTTTTCAGAGCCACATGTTTTATGTTCGTGCCTCAGAGAGAAGAGATGAGGGTCAGGTTGTCCTGTCTCATCAGCAGGAGAAAGCCCCTGAACTGATTTTTTGGAATTATTTTCCTGTGAATACAAACACATTGTCACACTGACCTTTACTCTCGCAAGAGGGTACCGCAGAAACAAGCTCCAAACAGACTGCCGCTCTGCAGGAACCAAAACCAGGACCAAGAGCACATCTGCTTTTCCCTATTTACTCCCTACCTGCTAGAGAGAGAGCAGACAGAACCCGTACTGCTTAATGCCAATGCTCCACCGGGTCTGTACTACCACACCTGTCCTGTCTGATTGATTCCGTATGGGTTGATGGACCTGTGGGAGACAGGCTGTTCCTGTACTTAAAGCATCTTTTCTGTCTGATAGTTTACGGTTCAAGTTTTGTTTTGGCCAGCAGTCTCTCTGTTCAAATTTGGCAGATGTGTAAACATCATCGTCTGAGAATCACATTTATAAGCCAAGAATCCAAAATGGGAAGCAGTTAAGCATTTTTTTTGTCCTGTCATAGAGGAGGATTTGTATTCCTCCATTTGTCAATGTAATACTTTTGGTTCCACTTAGAATTTTTGTCTGTCTCCAACTAGTGATAATAAAAAAACATTTTTGTCGGGTTCCGTTGACTGTTGTTCATCCAATTGACATTTGCCGGCATAATGTTTGATTGTAGCTATAGATTATTCAGTTTATTATCTGATCAGGTAAAATTAAATAGACTCACATTGGACTTTACATGACGTTAGAGGCATAAATGTGACTAACAAGGTAAATACACCTTTAGTTTATTTGAATCCAAGATCCTCACTACTCAATCCCCATAGCTTATTTCCCACATTTTACATGTCTGAAGAACACAAATACTTGATTTAATTATGAAAAAACAAATAATTTATTTGTTAAATGATGTCCCAATAAATTGGGACATCAGAGGTACCATCCCCAAGCAACATGACTAGTATATACGGTACTAGTATATACTGTACACTGCCTCTTTCTTTCTAGCATCCTTCAGAAGTATAGAGAAACTCATTTGTGAGTTTAAAAGAAGCCACTCAGTGATTAGGTCCTGAGGCCTTTCTGCGCAGAGTTTATGTTCACTTTGCTACCATAGAAGTCTGACTCATTGGGTCGGCATTCTATTAATCCAGCATCCACCTGGCACCCTTCTCACATATTTATGGTGTCTGCAGGCTGTGGCATAGAGCAGCAAGTACACGAAGGAACACTGTGTTTCACTAAAGTGGAAGCTAGTGTGGAGCAGAGGCTGGAGAAGAATCATGCGTAATCTGTGTTTGGAAATAGGAGATATCTAAATGTCAGATAATGAGACTAGGTTTGACATCAACGTCTGGAACAATGAGATAAGGCATCGGCAGTTCTGCTCTTCTGAAAAAAGTCAAATCAGGTTGCTGATTCACGGAGAACAGATCAGTAAAGTTTACTCTGAGTTTGTCTGTGAGGTCTGAGAAAATGTCGACATTACAACCACACTGATGCTCTGCTGTATACTTTGACAGGTCGATGCGGTCAGTGAGATTTTGAACCACTATATGAACTCCATGCAATGAAAGGTTTCTAAAACAAGGAACTGATTATTGATTTTGGATGTGGTAATGATGGAATCAGAGTCCATCATCCATCCTAAAATTGTGTCTCGTCATGCAAATATCTGGGTGCCATTTTTGACAAAAGTCTCAAATTTGATGTGGACACTGAAGCCATTGAGAAGAAGGGGCAACAGAGAATTCACCTTCTCCGCAAGCTGAATTGTTTTCTCTGTGAAGCCCACTATGCACTGTTGTTTTGACCTTTTTGGTCTCATAAATGAGTCTTCTGAGTTTTTCTTTTATCCGCTTGTTTCACAACTTCAACGTAAATGGCCGAAAAAAACCTTCACAGCAACTTCTGATCCAAAATTATAGGAGAGAAACTAAGAAATCTAAATTAATTCTGTAATCACCCAATTCTATGTAAGAAATTGTTTATTCTGGCTCTCTCTCTCTCTCTCTCTCTCTCTCTCTCTCTCTCTCTGACCCTCTCTCTCTCTCTCTCACTCTCACTCTCTCTCTCTCACTCTCTCTCTCTCTCACCCTCTTTCCCTATCTCTTGCCTTCTCACCATCTCTCCCTATTTCTTGAACCCTCTTATTCTCCTCTTTACTCTTTTCACCCACTGCTTTTTAATAATAATAATAATAATAATACATTTAATTTATAATGCACTTTACATTTGGATCAAATCTCAAAGTGCTAAAAAAAGTGCTTTTTCCTTGTCGAGTGTCATCGTGGCCTCTATGTAAACCTCATTTCATGACAACATTTGTTGACTCAACTTCTCTCTGTATCCTCAACATTTGAACAAGTAGACAAAAACTGATTGTGACTGATCCAAGGTCAGATCTGAACAAAGAGAAGAGAAAGAGAGAGAGAGAGAAACCATCGAGGATGTAACACTATTACACAGAATGACATGAAGCTCCGTCACCAATAGATATCACCTTCAGTATATTTCAAATAACTGTCATTACTAAATAATAAACTCTCAACAACCAGTCAAATTTACTTGGACCTCCACCAAAAAAGCAAGAATACCATCAAATGTAAGCAGCACCAGTACAAAGTTGCTGGGCATAGGCATATATGCCGAAAGGCACACTGGCAGCAGCAATGCACTGACTGTGGACCTCGTACACACACAACAGCAGTAGCCATCTATGGCCAGCAATTAGGCAAATGAAACCCCTCGGCCCTCCTCATACATAATACTGATGTAAACCTCGGTAAGCTAGAATCCCCTGGTGTAAATGTGACAAAGAACACGCCCAACATGAAAAATTCAACATCTGATTGGTTAAGGAACGTTTCATCAACAAAAAAATGCATTTGTTTCAACAGAAGAAAGATTAACTGGAAAATCTGAAGGCAACAGATTACATTTTTTTTTTACCAGGGACAGCAGTGGAGAAATGGTATTGGTTTAAATAAAACTCTAATTTCTATGAGCTCACAGGAAGCAGCAGGGAGATAAATAATACCTGCAGTCCAATTAAAATGTGTATGTGTACATGGATCACCACTGCATTCATATGTGCATTTATACACAAGTGTTTCCCTCTTACACTTATGTGCTTTTCTGTGTGAAGGATGATGCTTCTAAATCGGGTTCGGAGATCGATTCCTGTGCACGAAGTATGGAGGAAGTTAACGGCAGCAAGAAGGATTTATCCGGTTCTGCAGGTAAGGCACACATGTTTAGCTGTACCTACGTATCCAGTCTTCACATTCAGTATTTCTGCACTCGGCTTTAATCAATGAAGAATGAAAAGGATTGAACCCTGAGCTCTGTGATTTATCAAAGCTTCCATTAGAAGCCTTTGGCAAAACCTGAACCATCTGTGTTTGCACAGTTAACTTTTAGCATTCCCCTCCCAAATCTGTTGTAGATCCTTCTAGTTTACATTATGTAGAAGCCACTTAAGCTAAACCTTGTGCAAGCATTCCTCTACATGTTCCATGTTGGGGAACTACTGTTCTCCATCTTTTTCCCTGGTGGGTTTATCGGACCACACTCAGAAAGCACGTGCCTGGCTGCCTCCCCTTCTCCACTGGATCAAACCAGTACAATAGCCTCATCCGTAATTCGTCATATGGCAGTTCCCATCCTCTCTAATTACTGTTTGTCCAGATTGAAAAGCCCAGTGGAAACACTACTGTATGGAGTACAACTCCCACATGTCCTGTATCCCCCCCAGCTTCTTCAGATTTTCACTATAAAACTGCTTACATAGCTCGAAGGGCCTGATATACTTCCTCGAAGGTTGTGGTAAAGGTTGGAATGAGTAGGAATTAGCGTTATTAAAGTTGCATTGCCCTCCGTATGTGATGTAGATGCATTGCTGCCAAACATAATTTCCTCTCCCACGCATCCCATAAGATTAACGTCCTGCTGAAATATTCATGTTGCTCCATAGGAGAAGGACGACAATGGATAAAGTACTATGATTCTTTACAGTGCCCTCCAGAATTATTAACAACCTTTAAAAAATGAGTTTGTGGGCTATACCAATGATCTTTAACTCAAATCATTCACAAAAATCTAACCTCTAACTCAGCCCACTTTTGCAACAATAACAGCCATGAGCCTTCTTCTGTAGTGTGTTGATGTTTGAGACCACATGGAGAAGATCTGAGATCATTACTCCATACAGAAACTCTCCAACTCCCTCAGATTCTGAGGTCCACAGCACATCACAAGGATGCTCTGGGGGGTTAGGTCAGGTGAATGGGGTGGCAATGGCAAAACCTTTATTTTGTGATCGCTGAACTTTTCTGGGTTGAATTTGAGGTGTTTTTCAGATCATTGACCTGCAGGAAAGTCCATCCACGGTCCACTTTTAATTTTCTGTCAAGGCTTTTAGGTCTTCATCCAATATCTGCTGGTATTTGTTTGGGTCCATGGAACCATGTCTTTTAACAAGATGTGTAGGGATTTCGAAATAAAATAGCCCCACAACATCAGGAATCCACCGACCAACTTCACACTAGACGTGAGGGTTTTTTTCTCTATGGATTTCTTTCTTGCTATGCCACACCCATCTTAGATGTTTGTTGTCAAATAGCTCTACTTTGGTCTCATCTGACCTATGACCTTTTTGCATTGAAAGTCCCAGTGGTGTTTGCAAAACTGTAGGAGCTTTAGATTGTGTCTGGATGACAGCAGAGACTTTTTTTTCTTGCTGCCCTCCCGAACAGCTTGATTTGAGTTAGGTGCCATCTGATGGCGGTTAGGAAGATTTTCTGAAATAAAGATTTAATTGACATCTTCCATTCTGTAGCTGTAATCCTCGGAGAGTCTTTTGCCAGTCGAACCTTCCTCCTAAAGGTACATGGGTTGAGTTTGCAGACATATCCTGGTCCAGGCTGATTTTAAACATCTCCAGTCAGTTTAAACTTTTTAATTATTGATCTATTATTGATGTTGAAACTGAAATTTTTAAATGAGAAATTTACTTGTATCCTTTGCCAGACTTGTCTAGCTCTACAGCTTTTTACTCATTACTGTTCTCAGGTCTTTCCTAACTATTTTATGCTTTTCATTTACTGAGTACCGGGTTTTCACTGGACAAGAACTGTATGCAAAATGATCTAGTAGAGTAGAACCACAATTATATACACTACTCAAAATAATAAAGGGAACACATAATGTAAGGTGTAACTCCAAGTCAATCACACCTTCGGAATATCAACCTTTTCAGTCAGGAAGCAATAGTGATTGTGATCAATTTCACCTGCTGTTGTGCAAATGGAATAGACAACAGAAGGAAAGGAGAGGCAGGTAGCGAGACAACCCCTATTAAGGAATGGTTTCGCAGGTGATGGCCACACACTATTTTCGTCCTTTTCTGGCTGATTTTTTGCTAGTTTTGCACTTTCCCGGTGCCCTAAACCACTACTGGTATTATGAGTCGATATCTGCAGCCCATAGAAGTTGGTCAAGTAGTGGCTCCTCCAGGACAGCACATCCATAGGCGTCGTGGACACAAGGTTTGCTGTGTCTCCCAGCACAGTGTCAAGAGCGTGGAGGAGATACCTTGAGACAGGCCAGTACACCAGGAGAGGTGGAGGGGGCCGTAGGAGGGCAACAACCCAGCAGCAGGACCGCTATCTGCTCCTTTGTGCAGGGAAAACCGGAAAGGCACTACCAGAGCCCTATAAAATGACCTCCAGCAGACCCCAAGTGTGCATGTTTCTGCCCAAACTGTCAGAAATGGACTCCGAGAGGGTGGCATGAGGGCCCAACGTCCACAAGTGGGGCCTGTGCTGACAGCCCGGCACCATCGTTGCATACATCGCCTCCCAGACTGTCCAGGAGCTGACTGATGCCCTGATCGGGATCTGGGGGAGATCCTCGAGGAGACCATCCGTCGTTTCATCTGGAGCCAAGATGTTGTAGGGAGTGCATACAGGCGGGTGGAAGCCATTCATTTTACTGAGGCACATTATGAGTTGTCTTAAGGACATTACCAAAAGTTGCATCAGCCTGGGATCTCATTTTTCCACTTTGAGTATGATTCTGAATCCAGTCCTCAATGGATTAATGATGTTGGTGTCCATTGATCGTTCCTACGCTATTTTGTTCTCAACAAGTAATGAGTGAAGTACATTACCTCAAATGTGTATTTAAGTACAGAACTTGTGTAAATGTACTTAGCTACTGTCCACCACTTCAGAAGGATGCATTCAGTCTATTTTACTGTCATGTTTGCACTCATTACCATTCTTTTTTAAAGATGCTTAATTTTTCTCTATCTGTTCTCTCCTGACCCACAAACTCCTCTAGTAGTGCCTATAAACGGTAACGTTGATCTGAAGACCAACTTGACCCCACCTTTGATCACACATACGGCTGCTACACCCATGCCCGTTCCAAAGCTACCCGTCGGTGGTGACACCATCCTGGGCTACGAGTGCCGGCGAGGCAGCAACGTTTCGATAGACCCGGCCTGCAACGTCAAATCACCGGTTTGTATCTTTATTCTCAAACACACCTAATATTATATCCACTAATATTTTTTTTTCTGCACATTTGTATATTTCAATCATTGACAATGCAAATCTGTTTTGTATTTATTTATTTTTTTCTTCATATTTTTAATTTAGTTTTACGCATATTAGGGTTATTTTGTATATTCTTTAGCTGTGGCATTGAAATTTTCCCTCACGGGAACAATTATCACCTTACCTATCTTACTTACCTACCTTCCTACCTACCTATCTACATACCCAACATAGCTACCGAAATACCTACCTTCTCCCTATCTAACTTCTTGCATTTATTCCCTCCAACCTACTTATCCTCATACCGACCTCTCTTTTCTTCTACCTTCCTACCCTTATACCTAACTACTGTCCCATTTAACATCCTCTCTGCCTTTCTACTCTCCTACCAACCTATTTACCTATCTACCTTTCTACTCTTTACCTCCCTCCCTGCCTCCCTACCTACCCAAATTCCTAAATACCCTCTTACTTATCTAATCCCTATACCTACCTACCTACTTACCTATCTACCTATCTACCTCTCTATTTTCTATAATACCTACCTTTCTACTCTCCTACCTACATGCATACATACCTACATACCTTCCTACTTTTCTACTCTCCTACTCTACCTACATATCTACTTACCTACTTGCCTATCTAACCTACAGGTCAACACTCTTATTATTGCTACCACTGCTCATTTTGATTTGACAAACTGATGATTAGGATAGAACTCTGAGAATATGCTCCTCTGTGCCTCTCAGTAAGAAATCGCTAAGTTCATGTAAAATTCACATCTCCTTTGGTGCTCGTGCTCCTGCACCAGCAGACCAGTGTCCGGAGCTCTTCTCCTCATCCCCCGTCGAGCTCTGCCAGTGGCTGGACCAGCCGGCGCTCCAGCTGGAACAGTCTGGGTCGTGCCCCGTCGGTCAAACGCCAGAAACAACAGTCAGGGGAGCGAAGGTCTCTCCTCTCTGGAAAGGGGGGCTCCAGCTCTGAAGATGGTGAAGATGAAGGTGAAGGAGGAGGGGACGCGTTGATGGAGGAAGATTATGCATCTCTAGCCAGGACTGATTCCATATCTCAGTCTCAGAGAGTGACCCGACACCGGAGGATGGAATCGGTGGAGACGCGGAGCTCCATGGATCTGCCTCCTGATGCTCTGCTGCAGGTAGATGCTGGCATTAAATGGCAATGTGACATGATTCCCATGAGCAGAGGTGGGAAGTAACAAGTACTTCAGAATCAGAATCAGATATATTCGCCATGTATATGCATACAAGGAATTTGACTCTGGTTAACTGAGCTCTCAACGTACGAACGTCATATGAATAATTTTAAATTAAATGGACAAGGCAATAAACAAATATACAAGCTATAAACAATTCAATATTTATGTATTAATATGTATATATAAACATATATGACAGTGCAAAGATGTCAGAGTAATGACAGTTGGAGGTAGTTATTGTGTAATGAGGTGATCCAGGTTATTGTACAACACTGACACTGGTTTGATTGTTGGTCGGGTTGATGGCCTGTGGGTAGAAACTGTTATTGTGTCTGGTAGCTTTGGCGGACAGTGTTCTGTATAGCCTGCCAGTGAGGAGAAGTTGAAACAGGTTGTGTCCGGGGTATGACGAGTCTGCATTGATCTTTCCTGCTCGTTTCCTGACTCTGGACGATGATTTTTTCTGCAGCTCTAATTGTCCGTTGTAGTCCGTTTCTGTCCTGTTTGGTGACAGATCCAAACCCAACAGTGATGGATGTGCAGAGAACAGACTTGATTACTGCAGTGTAAATCTTGATCAGCAGCACCTGAGGCAGGTTGAGCTTCATAAGCTAGCGTAGGAAGTACATCCTCTGCTGGGCCTTTTTGATGATTTTATCTTTGTTAGATGTCCACCTAAGGTCCTGAGAGATTGTAGTTCTGAGGAACCGGTAGGATTCCAAAGCAGACACAGTGCTGTTCAGTACAGCGAGGGGGGGGCAGTGACAGGGGGTTCCTCCTGAAGTGGACTCTCATCTCTACAGTTTTGAACTTGTTCAGCTCCAGGTTGTTGTGACTACACCAGCACATGAGGTGCATGAGGTGACAGCACACACCCCTGTGGGGCCCCCCTGCTGATTGTCCTGGTGGAGGATGATATTTTACCCAGCCTCACCTGCTCTCTCCGTTCCATCAGGAAGTCTGTTATCCACTGACAGTTGGAGGCTGGTACAGTGAGCTGCAGAAGTTTGGAGCAGAGTATTCCTGGTACGATTGGGTTGAACGCTGAACTGAAGTCCACAAACAGGATCCTTGCGTATGTCCCTGGAGAATCAAGATGTTGCAGGATGAAGTGCAGTCCTGCGTTGACTGCATCAT
Organism: Lophius piscatorius; assembly: GCA_009660295.1. Lineage (NCBI taxonomy): Eukaryota > Metazoa > Chordata > Actinopteri > Lophiiformes > Lophiidae > Lophius > Lophius piscatorius. The sequence continues at coordinate 68,519 of VRLP01002121.1, read as the reverse complement.
CCACTGACCTGTTTGTCCGGTAGGCAAACTGCAGGGGGTCCGGAAGGAGGCCTGTGATGTCCCTCAGGTGGGACAAGACCATTCAAGGATGTCATGACCACAGACGTCAGGGCGACTGGTCTGTGGTCGTTTAATCCTGTGATTGCAGATTTCTTGGAGACTGGGATGATGGTGGAGCATTTTAAGCATGAGGGGACTTCACACAGCTCCAGTGATCTATTACAAATCTGTGTGAAGCTGGGGGCCAGCTGATCAGCACAGGCTTTCAGGCAGGAGGGCGACACGCCATCTGGGCCTGGAGCGTTTCTGAAGGCTCAGCCTTTCTGAGTCTTTTGTAACTGTTCTTAAGTAGCTTTCACGTATCTCTACTTAACTTGAGTGTTTATTTTTACCCCTTATACCTTAAATTCTAAAATGAATATCTCTTCTTTTCACTCCTCACAGTTTCAAAACAGATTTGTTACTTAAGTCGATTATATTTATTTTCATTCATTGGGTGTTTTCCTGACGCCTCAACAAAATTTTTTATATACAAACAAAATGTATGTTATATGTTTGGACACTGTTTGCCGTTCACTTCACTCTTTCTTTTTACCTTCATATATATATTTCAACTTTTACACTAGTATCTTTTACTTTAATACTTTTTACTTTTTATAATAGTACCGTTTTTTCATTTTATTCAGGCCTGACATACAACGTAGCAAATGGCCATGTTCTTTACCAATATGCCATAGGTAGTCAATTGATCCAAGGGTATCACCTGGGTAAACAGTCCTCTCTGGTGAACATATTTCGCTGAATATAGGCCTGTATTTACCCGGACTTTGAGCAATACATGCGTGAAGGCTCTTGCTCTGCAGCATTGAGGAAAATAAGTTTAAAGGGCAAACTATAGGCAGAATATGGACGAAGGAAAAAAACACTCTCACAATGAATGAAAACTATTCTGTTCAGGCCAAGATCTACATGTATGAATCAGAAATGACCAAATCTGTATATGTAAAAATGTTAATTCCACATAATGCTCATAAAACTCATTGAAGGTTTTGCATTATGTGCAAAACCTTCAAGGTAATGATTGAAATTCCAGCCTTTACATGAGAGCTGTTCCGGCATTCTGCCTTCTGTCATTTGTAGGTCCCATACCTCTACCGCTCAGCAAGTATGCACAGCTCCAGACCCCCATCAGTGGGCCACCTCCAGTCCTCAGAGCACAGAGACTGTAATGGGAAGGGCTCTCTGTCAGTCCTGAGTCCAGCACATGGCTCTCTGGAGGACAACACGGAAGATGAGAATGCAGAAGAGGAGGTTCAACTGGTTAGTTTGGGCCTATGCTTATTTGTATGTAAACTTTATAATGTAAAAAAGTTCATAAAATCTTGAATGGGTGATCACTTCATCATGATTGGTTAATTAGTGACTAATACAGTACCTGTTGTTGCTTACATTATGAGTCTATTCAGGTGGACGTAGGGTCTGAGGGGTTATGTAATGTCCGAACTATGAACCTCCATCTCCCTCCAGGGTCGGTTTGCCCGACTGTTCCACTGGCTGGAGAAGAAACAGCCTGAGTGGTGTCGACAGAAAGACACCTGGTCGCTATACCTCTTCCCTCCGGAGTCCAGGTAGGATTCACCTTTCACGTCCAGAACCCCATTTACCAGTTCTGCAGGTTGTTTTTCTATGAAATTGGGGGGTTTTTTTCTACATTTTTTAGGCAATCTTACATTACAGAGAAATGTCTTTTCATTTTGCAGAAATTAAAATACTTGAAAACCTTTTCATCCTGTGGCAGCTAGAATTAAATTGAATGTCAAAACTGAAATATTATTTTGCTGTCAGAGTGCAGGAAAAGACTAAACCTTCTCCTTGACAAGATGATTCTTTGCTTTGCATCTGACTGACATCCCATAATGCTGACCGTAACGGTGAAGTGTTTCATTGTGAGTTCAGTGTTTTTTCTGTGGTTCCTGTACAAACTCCTTTCCCGCCCACATTCTCCCCTCAGATGTCTTTTATCTGCATGTTTCTGCCGTGTCAGGGGTGAGTCAGAGGGAGGAAGGGAGTTTCTCCCACTGAGTTCTAAGTGTTATCTCAGACTAGGGCTGAATCATTTCCTTTCCTCCCCTTCTGGACTATAATCTATTTATCTCTGCTATGATTTTGATGGATGTGGTTGTGAAGGCCACATCAAGCAACGTACGGAAACACATCATTGGAATTAAAATATCATATAATGACCCCCACCATCCAAAATCAGCCACTAAAAGTCTCATGTTATATCCATTCAGAATTTGCAGCGATAAAGGTTGAAACTGAACTAGGCCTAAGCTGTCATCCCCTATAGCAATGTTATATCCCTAAAGAGCTCCAAATCCCCTGCGCTATACAAGCAATGCCCCTGATTGAATTGAATTGAAGTGGCGGTATGTATATATGAAAAAAGAGGTTTTTCATTAAACAGCAACCCCTAGCGAGTAAAATATTAATTGAGTAAAAGGTACATAGACAAGGCAGGTCTCCTGGCTTCAATTCATTTGTACCAAATTTGGACTAAATGGGACCAACGTTTACAAAGTTAAAACCAAAACAGTACTTTGGTGTCAATAGCTCCACTTAATGAGTAAAATAGGAACTATTAGAGCAAAATATATGTACAAATTTGCACAAAATCCAAACTAAATTAGACCATAGTTTTGACGCTGTCACACTAAGGCTATTGGGGTTATACAATTTTAGAATCATCCGTGATATAGTGATTGAGTTTTTGCATTAACATGACGAGTCTGCTGCAATGGACATGGCGGCGATGACAATTCTGTACTAACCCTGACTTTTTAGGGATATTTTGATACTCAGATACAGTGTGGAGAGTTTGTTAGTCTCCATCCTCAGACTTATGGATGTGTTTTCAGAACCAGAGACAGTTTGTTTCAGTTTTGTCCCTTATTCAAGGGACAAAACTGATTGAGCTATTTAAATAGCTCAATCAGTCGGGCCAGAGCACCTGGATCTCTTTGAGGTTTGCTCCCGTTAAAAGGTCTTTGTAGAATAAAGAGTCAGTCGAGACAAGCTCTTTTTGGAAAAAGCCATAAGATAACATTTTTCTTGTCTTGGCTCTACATAAATAAACTTGAGATTGTCTCATTGAGATCTAGAATTATTTTTCAAGAAAACCCCTGCACACAGGAAATGGACATATTCTTCTATTTTCTGCATTCCTCAGATGCCTAGGCAATCGAAGACAAGTATACTGGTGGTATTTTTTGAGAACAGGGGTGGTGTGAAGAGCTGTAGCAGCTACAGCTGTATAAAACTAGCCTAGGTTAAGAAAAAAGATGAAAATCTGTGAGCAGCATGGTGGTTTTATACCAAGAAAGAGCACAACAGACATGTTTTCTTTGATATTGCTGACGGATAAGTATTCAGAAGGTTAGAAGGAGTTTCATTGTGTCTTTGTTGATTTAGAGAAAGTGTATGATAGAGTGCAGAAGGCGGAATTGTTAGAAAGCATGAGGAAGTCTGGAGTGACTGAGAAGTATGTTAGAGTGGTACAGGATATCTATGAGAGCAGTATTTTAGCAGTGAGGTGTGGAGTAGGAGTAATGGATGGGTTCAAGGTGGAGGTGGGACTGCATCAAGGATGGGCTCTGAGCCTCTTCTTGTTTGCTATGGTGATCCACCATCTTGGTCCTGTCTGACCAGGATGAGGTCAGACAGGAGTCTCCATGGACTATGATCTTGGTGGAGGAAATTGTGATCTGTAGTGAAAGCAGGGAAAAGGTGGAAAAAACCTGGAGAGGTATAAGTATTTGCTGCAGAGAGTAGGAATTAATACAGAATACATGTGTGTTAATAAAAGGCAGGCAGGTTTGAGCGGTGAGGATTCAGGGAGTAGAGGTGGAGAAGTTGCAGGATTTTAAGCACCAAGCTATTGACTACAAGTCCTGGCTGTCACTGTTAGCGACCACTTTATGTGGAGTCCATTTTCAACCTGAACCACTGCACATGCCTGCGTTCACAACCACATCTAGAAACAACAACACAGTTGGAGACCAGAGATATTCACCAGGACTTGGGTTCATCTAACCCCCGTTTTCTGTTGTTGCTGCTGCTGATTACTGCAGGGATATTTTAAACGAGCCATTTCTGAAGCTATAATGTGATGCAATCACGGTGATCATAGCACGCAAGAGCTGGATGTGTTAGCGCTGTGTTTTATTAGTAATGGGATCAGGAATGTCTTTTGTACATGGACTCTCAAGCCATACCTGATTAGATTATGTGGAACTACACTGAACCGTCTGGTTTCCGAGGGTCATCTGAGCAACACATAATTAGATGCAGATAAGCAAAGACCAAACACACAGCGGGAGGACTGTTAAGCATTACAGTAAATGGTGAAAGTAATGATCTGTGGCATTTTTATGTGCAAACTTTCTTTCTACTTCCCAGTCCCAAGTGATTCAACATAAAACTGATTTACCGTGTAGCTGCAGAAAATATCGACTGTGCTTGGCATCTGTCAGCTCTTTCCTGGAGAGCATTTATCCAGCCCACAGGAAGTAATGCGTTTTTTACGTGTCTGCTTTTCTATATTTTCCTTGGAATGCAGAAGAATAAGTGGTAATTAGAGCGAGCGCCTCATCTCTTTTCTTCTCTCATCTGGGAAATGCAGTGCATAATCACAACAAAGCAGTTCAAAAATGTAGGTGGAGAATCAGCAAATATATGGTGTCTGAACATACAGCTTCACAACTTTGTAATAGAGTTTGTTTTAAAGCACAAAACTTTATAATATGCAATGAATATTTAAATCAATACAGCAGATGAATTTACATCAGGTTGAAGATTGAAAATTCAGAAGGTTAGTATCGTCCGTGCTTCGAAAACTTCACAAAAAGTCAACATCCATTTGTTTAATCCATTTCATCCATTTTTTATTCTAAACAGTTTTAGGATAGGACCAGGAGGACTCTCCAGTTGTCCCAGTTTGATAGAGAATAGACTCAAAATGGGATTTTGAACCCAGAGTGGGATTTTGGCTGCAAAATACCACCTATGTCCACTAGAGGGACATATATGTACATACCGAAACCTTTGGCCGCAACATAAATCAAAGGTATTAATAAAATCTAGAATTTTCACAGTAAAAAACTATAGCCAAATTATGTAGAAGGTCTATTATGGGCCTTCAGGCGAGAAGGAGTCATACGTTCTGTCAATTCAATCACATGTTTTGGGCTAAAGGAGTCTCACATTATACCTGCTAAAGTGGGCTAAGATTTAAAAAACTGATAGACATATATTAATTATTATTATTATTACATTCATTCATTCATTCATTCATTCATTCATTCATTCATTATCAACTGCTTATCCGGTTTAGGGTCACGGGGGGGCTGGAGCCTATCCCAGCTGACATCCGGCGAGATTATTATTACAATTAGGTATAAATACATTTATTGAATTAAACATCTCAAAAAGTTTTAAAGCTTTAAAGGTGCAAGTTTGGAAGAAACCTGTTTTTTTGCTTTCTGCCAGAGCAGGTGTGATGGCTTTTTAAATTTGACAGTTTTCAGCTCTCAGATGTTTGTCCCTCAAACCAGGCAGGAGGATCTTGCACCAGATGTGTATGTGTGCGTGTTTGTGTGTGTGTGCATGTGTGTGTGTGTGTGTCCTCCTGTCTGTTTGAGGCAACCCCTTGAATGATTTAGCATCCAGGCTATGGCGTGCAGATAACAAAACAAAATAAGCTTATTTACTCTTCAAGCTCAAGCAAAAGGATCGCAGACAGATGATCCACACATGTCCAAAGACATTATCCAACGCTCGGCGGTGTTGACACAATGGTGTCTGCAGTGTCACATAAAGCTACAAATCCTGATGTGAGCTGCAGAATATTGTCCCAAGCTTTAAAACTGCTATGAGCCTTCAAAGAGGGTTTGATAAGCTTTTATATTCCTTAACAGTTTGATAAATAACACAACCTCTCTTTCATTCTCTTTTCTGGTGTCACAAGCTAAAATCCTGGTGACCTTTTCGTGACATTTGATGAAGGTCAGGTATAATTAATAACTTATAAATTAGCAGGGGAAGAACATGGCCATGATAAACTGTATATTAAATGTTTAGTGCAATGTTTGCTTTAAGAGTGCTGATGGAGAAGAATAGAGAAGGTCAGAACAGAGCTGAATTGTGTTTTTGTGGATTTAGTTTTTTTGGAAGTCTACGACAGATTGGCGAGGGAGGAATTGGGGAATTTGCATGAAGTCTCGAGGGACATAGAAGTAGGACAGATTGGTACAGGACATCTATCAGAGCCATATGACAGTGGTGAGGTGTGCAGTAGGATTGTTGGATGGGTTCAAGATGGAGTTGGTATAGCACCAAGGTTGGACTCTGAGTCCTTTCTTGTTTGCTATTTTGATGGACAAGCTGAGTGATGAAGTCAGGCAGGAGTCTCCGTGGGTTAATTTGTTTTGGATGACATTGGGATCAGTAGTGAAAGCAGGGAAGAGGTGGAGGAAAACCTGGAGAGGTAGAGGTATATACTGGAGAGAAGAGGAATGACGGGCAGATAACAAAACAGAATACATGTGTGTGAATGAATGGGAGGCAGGTGGAACGGTGATGATACCACGAGTAAAGATGGAGATGGTGCAGGAGTTGATGATCTTGGGTCAACTGTTCAGAGCAATGGGGAGTGTGGACAAGAAGTGAATGCAGGCAAGGTGGAGTGGGTGTAGAAGAGTTTCAGGAGGTATTTGTGACAGAAGAGTGAAGGGAAAGGTAGTGGGAGCAGCTCTGCTGCCTGGTTTAGAGATGGTGGCTTTGACATAAAGACAAGAGGCAGAGCTGGACGTGGTTGAAGATGAAGATGTTCAGTTTTTCTTTGTTAGTGACGAGGATTGACAGGATTAGAATGGATTGGATCAGAGGGACAGCCAAGGTTGGAAGTCTAGAAGACAAAGTAAGAGAAGCCAGGTTGATATGGTTTGGACACGGGAAAAGGAGGGATAGTGGATCTAGTGGTAGAAGTATGCTGGAGATGGAGCTGCCAAGCAGCAGAAAAAGGAGAAGACCAAAGAGGAGGTTTCTGGATGTGGTGAGAGAGGACATGCAGTTGGTGGCTGTCACAGAGGAAGATGCAGAGGACATGGCAAAATGATGTGTGCGTGACCCCTAAGAGGAAAACTGGCCACAGACGAAAATATTGACGGTACTCGTGAAATCCTTGGAGGACTGCAGTTGATTTAAGTGACAGAGGAATAAAGGGGTCCATAGATGTACTAGAACCTTGTAGGTTTTGTTAAGTGGAATACCTGGTTCACCCCATTGCACAATAAATACCTCCAACTGTTATTACTCTCACATCTTTGCACTGTCATATATATTTATATATACATATTAATACATGTATATTTAAATGTATATAGCCTGTACACAAGAACATCTCCATTTGTTTTTAGCTTGTATATTTGTTTATTACCTTGTCCAATTAATTAAAAAACTTTTTTTTTTAAATTATTTTATTAATTATTATTATTTATATGACGTTCGTACTGTGAGAGTTGAGTAAACCGGAGTCAAATTCCTTGTATGCATATACGTGACCAACAAAGCTGATAAAGCTAGTTCTGATATTCATGAAATATTCTACCTTTGCCCCTTGACAAATTTGACACATTGCTGAAAAATAAACAACGACTTTATTTATCTTGATGGGAAATTCAAGCTCTGCAATTGACCCATCCCTGAGGGAGCAGTGGGCAGCCCCTTTGAGGCACCCAGGGAGCTTATGGGGTTCAGGGTTTTGCTAAAGGACCCTACAACATATAGAGATGCTGGTGGCTTGTACCGGGTACATTCTGATCTCCCAATAGGAAGACAACTGCTCTACCCACTGCCCCACAGCTGCTGCTCTACTATGACGATTTTGCATGAAAAAAGTATAGTAGATTAATAAAAGAAAAAAAATAGCAGTGTTTAGGTTACATTAAACCTTTATAACATGTCTCTTCTCTTTATGTCATTCAAATGTCCATTCTTAAGTTTTTGTGACCTGGAGGTATGCAGCTTCTACCCATATTTGATTGACAGCACACTCTATTGGCATATGTTGTTATAGCAAGAAAAAATCAGGCAGTCAGCCCAAAGGTTTTTCATTTTATAAATTAGACTTTTCCATTAAATTGCAAATGTTATTCTTATTATTCTCATTATAATTATCCTGAATAAGTCCTTATCATCACTCTTATCATACAGTACAACATTTTTTATCAGTTTTCTGCATTTGACCCATCCCTGAGGAGCTTGGAGAAGCTCCTGTTTAGCCCCATGGGGAAAATTGGGTGTCAGTGTCTCGCTCAAAGAAGCTTTAACGTGTACATTGCAGGGGCAGTCCAAAAATCGGACCACTCACCTTCCGTCTGATTGGAGGACAACAACTGTACCTCCTGAGCTGCAGCTGCGCCCACTTGTTGGAATGGTTCTTGTTTTGGAGAATATGCTAACTCCATTTCCCTTTCACTGAAGTTCTGCATTGTTATTTTCAGGTTACGGATGGTGTGCAATAAGATCATCAACCACAAGATGTTCGACCATATCGTGTTGGTCATCATCTTCCTCAACTGCATCACCATCGCCATGGAGAGACCTCGCATCGAACCCAGCAGCGCTGTGAGTCTCAAAACATCATCATTTGACTGTTTCTAGATAATCAGAATCTATGAGGGGGTAGATATTCTGTTGCTTTTGTAGTCTGCAACTTCTTCCCAGTAGCCCGTAATCAGGCTTTTACCAACGTTTTGCAATTGTCTTAATGTTGTGAATGCTAAATTTTGATCAGTGAACAAATGTATATATGATCTAAATTGATTTTTGTCACCAAAAAAACAACAAAGATAACCCCTTTGAAGAGAAATAGCGTTTTTTTTTTGCTTCAAAATTGTTGCTTTTTCAATTTCAAGGCGCCTTGTTCATTGTTTCATTCACTGTTTGACACAACAGGAAATATATGCTGTCATAAATGCTAAAATAAAATCCTGAAAAACACACACTCGCCCAAAAGTGGGGTTCAAACGTTGTTATGTATCTGCAGAGAAATGGGGGGGGACATTGTGTGAGCAGGAACTCACCTTTGCCTGAATATGAGCCAGTACCTTTCGATAGTGTATGTTATACTCTTGTATCTGCTGCACTCCATCATCAGCCCATCACCTCCTCAGTGGATGCACCATCGCTTCAAATAGTAGGGGGCTGCCTTAAAGCTTCACAACAAAACACTCTGTGTCCTCTCTTACTTTCAGCAACATTGAGAGAAAACAGCCCAGTCTCTCCATACATAAACACAATAATTACCACAGTGTGGTTTTTTTTCAAACTGAAAGACGTGTTCCATGGAGAGGTTTAATTGGTCCTGGTGGAACCCCCCAGTTTGCTCGGTCTGCAGCTGAAACACGGAGGAAGTGTAGTGACTGATTCAATTATCAGTGGGCTCGCATACGTGGCCAATGTCCATGAAAGGAGATGTTTAACAAATGGGGGCCTGGTCTAATCAGGAAAGAAAGATCACCCACACGAGGAAAGGAAGATCTAATCCCTCTCTTTGCACACACGCTTTAATAAAACAGATTTGCAGCCACATTAACGGTCCTATCAGGGAGCTGCGTCTTCTCATTTGTTAAGTCCGGTTCTGCACCCTTAGCTCATTATAGAAACTAGGGCTAACTGTCATCTCAATAGCAAGGGTATTCACCCTAGTGAGCAAAATATGAACTATTAGAGTAAAATATGACGTAGGCAAGAAAGATCTCAAGTAGCTTCATATTCACCAAATCTTGACTAAATTGGACCATCGGTTCAGAATTTATCTCCGAAAAGAGTGTTTTTCATAAAAGAGCTCCACCTAGTGGATTAAATATAAACTAGTAGAGAAAAATATGACATGCACATGATAGATGTTTTTTTTGTGAAAAAGCTCCCCCTTTTGAGTAAAATTTGAACTATTACAGTAAAATATGATATTAAGATAATGGCTGCAGCCTCAAAAAAAAGAGTGATCAGTCATTTCAGAGGTGAGGTGGGTTGCTCAGTGCTCAAGATATTGATTGTCCCTGTTTGTCTGTGTGGGCCATCCTTGTTGTGAATTAATGAAACTGACTTTGTATTGATTCTGGGAATAAAAACCAAACATTTATAAGTTATCACCTCACTACCGCTATGTTTAAGTACCTGTTTTCATCACCCCTGGTGCCAGACGGACTGAAGACATGGGATATTCAAGATAAAAATCTTTTAGTCATGATGTTTCGGGCCAAATAATTAGTTTAATGTCCTTCGTGTTATGTCACACACTTTATTTGGATTGCCTGGATACTGCAGCTCAGAGGAAATGACTGATAATCATTAAACCGCACATTATGGCGTATTGCTCCACACTGAATGAGGGGAAAATACAGCACTCAAAAATCTATCCACACAGGAAGCTTTAGTGATTGTGAGTCAGTTTCTCCTGCTTTGGTTCAATTGAAAGCACCACCAGGTGAACAGGAGAGACGACAGCAGCACAACCACCCAAAAAGGTTCTGGTTCTGCAGGCGGTACATGCAGACCATTAGCTGGACCAGGTAGTGGAGCTCTTCTAGGATGGGACATCTATAAGTGCTGTCACAAGATGGGCAGGACCGGTATCTCCTCCTTTATGTGCGGAGCAACAGGAGGAGTTTAGGGTAATATACATCACATGTGGAATCCAGACCTCAGCTGTATTTTCTGTCATTTTAATCGACTTCCATATCGACCCACTGGTGTTGATGCTGTGTGATGAAATAACAGAACGATAACGGAGAGATACCATCTAGTCACGAGCAAGTTAAAACAGTTAAAATAATTTTCTATCTAAATTGCAGATTTTGCTGTTGTGTACATTAAAGTTTACAGTAAAAACACTTTAACCATGTAGCAAGAACATCCCTTCTTTTCTACATAAACAAGACATTAGAAATATGGTGCATATTTGTGAAATGCTATTGATTTCGATGTCATTTTATTTAATGTACTTATAAAGAGGTTGAGATTATTTCTTCTAATGAGCAAACTGGTGACTTTCTGTCACGTTATCAACCTTCTCCTGCCCTCCTCTGTTTCCCTCCGTCCTCTGTTAGTTTGTGATGAATGAAAGGATGGAGATTCATTCACACAGGACCGGAACGGCTTTTGTCAGCCCAGGAATTTATTTACTCAGGATTCTCAGTGATGTCATGCCAGATATTCCCAAAGACATGACATAAAAATGCTGCAGGACTTGTTTACGGTTGTCTGTGGCTGTGTGTGTGTGTGTGTATTTGGGTGTGCGCTCCTCAAAGCATGGGTGATGGTAGCTGGAGGCCGTGGGAAAGGCAGTCACATCCCACTCACACACACATTCACGCACACACACACACATTGGGCAGACGGACAGTCAGTAGTGAGGGGGGTTGTTGCTTCAGGACGGAGGAGCAAATGGTAAATAATCAGTCGGCGAAAAGATCTTATTCCCGCTAACTTGTTTGTTTTCTCTTCTCAGCTCTTGCTTAGCTCAGTAAATAGGCTCCCATCATTCTCTACTGTGCAAAACACACGCACACACACACACATGCACACATATGCACATACACACATGCTAAAGCCAGCAGTAATGCATCCTTTGATTTAGACACACTCACAGAACAAAACAAAATGATGGTGCCTGTTTTCTGAACTGACTGTTTACCTCTGATGAAAAATAAAAACACATGATGCCTCATGAGAATTTCATTGGAGAACTGACGTCATCCTCCTTAATCCTCAAGACCCCAGACCTGTTTCCCCCTGAGAGGAAAATGTTAGAATTATCAAGACTCTAACCCTTCAAATGTCACTTTATTTATGTGATTCAGTTTTTTTTTTTAAATGACAAATGTATTCTACAAAAGTATATATCATCGAATATTTAGCATTTAGAAATGCAGTGTGTGATTTGTCACGGCGGAGGGATAAATTTGATATAAATGGTTGCTTACATTTTGTTCAATCGATTTTTTTTTTTTATCCCTTTCATTACATTAGAGGACATAAAATGTCCCCTAGCATTGCATACCGCATCAAATATTATATATGAACAATATTTTAACTTTCACTGACTTTTTTTGTCTTTTTTTTTCCTGACTTGATACTATCAAATTGTCACTTATCTTAAGAATTTTATTTTAGAACTTGTGAAAGCAGATTTTTCCCCATTGTGCCAAACCAAAAGCCAATAGCCAGTTTTGAAGCAAAGATTCCAGATTGAAAGCTGAACAACATAGTTATTTTGTTTCTCTCTGATTCGAGTGGGATCAAGAATTAATTTTTTTATCAAAAAAAAACATATGTTCGAGTTTATGTTTTTGACTGAAAGATAAATATTAGATACTAACTAGAAATCAAACCCACAGCATCTGAATCACAATGTTTTGGATGACAGAAATATAAAAATATGTTACTTTTCATATAGTTAATGCTACGTGGTTATTTTTTTTTAAAGAAACTTGAATTGACTTGACACGGTCTAAAAGTAACTCATTTTCTGGATTTTATTGGAGGATTGAGAATAGCATTTATTTTCCCGTCATGCCAAAGCTTGGAAAATTAGTAGAAAAATCTAGAAACATGAACTTGCTAAGATTTCAGCATGAATGCCTAACAACATGGAATGCCAGTGTGATCAAAAAAGTTTTCCAATGGGGACATTTTTATCCTTAACACACTGTGAAAATAATCTTCTTCACACAGTGAATTATTGACATATCACAACGGTTTTAACATGCTCACAAGTATCCAGGGATGTTAAGTTGTCATGAACACAGAGAAATCCGGTTCTACATATTTCTGTCTACATGGTAAATACTATTATCCTGGTTTCTGACTGCTGCCTGCTGTTGGCGCTCTAAAATGTTTATCAGGCTGCAATTGTATCAGTAATTTCTGTAACTGCTGGTGTAATTTAAAGTTAATTTGACTGGAGCTATAAAAAGAAGAGCGCTGGGGTTTATAGTTGGCTCTATTATGGCGCTATTAAACGCCAGCAAGGCATCATGGATCGGGTTTATTCACCTTATGACCAGCAATAAGAGACAAGAGCAACAAGCAGTTTAAAACATGTCATGATGGAGTTCAGTGACACAGAGTGGAGAATAGATTCCCGTATGGTTGTAGCATTAATTTACCGGGTCTGCGACATAGTTGAGTTTGGTCACGTAGGAATGTTCCATTCGTTTTTTCCAAAATGACCTTTCTAAACTTGTTGATCCTTTCCTGCTACTCATCGAAACTGCCAAGTAGTTTTGATTTATTATATCCCTGAAAAGTTGAAAATATTATGGAATTGTCACCTGCGTCAGATCCTTCATGTTACGTCAATGACTCAAATACTATTTCATGGATTTTAGACCCACACAGACCTTAGTGCGAGGAAGAACTGGATTGATTTAGGGAAGGGTCAATTGCCCTTTTTCACCACTAGAGGGAAGTTTTTTGCGCCATAATTTATCAACCCTGATTTGATCTGATTGAGTCAAAATATGAATCGAATTGAATCAAATCTATCTTGTATATATTTCTGTAGTTTTTTGTATTCGTATTTCGTATTTATCTTCTGCTACTAGTTGATTTCTTGTTGATGTTCCGTCACTCACCGCAGTGATGCTCAGCTGTTAGAAAGCAGGATCAGATGGATCCACGTACCAGGATCCTGGTTTCTTTAGGACTACTCGAGCTGGAGTATTTACGCTTCTCAAAATCCAGATAATGTCTTATCCTGCTTACTGAGATCAGGAAAGGATGTTTACATGAGCACACACAAAGAAAGGAATACTCTAAAAAGCTGATCATAATAATAATGATAATAATAATGATAATTGAAATGACAAAATATCCCCAGAAATACAAAACCTTTCCAACATTGCTAGCAGGTTCATTATCACAGACCAGCACTGAGAGAGCGGAAACTTCCTCCAAGGCACAAGAGGATCCAAGAATGACAGTACTGAGATCAAGAACATCCAATACTGCCCAATCTCGCCGCGGTTACGAAAACGTTCTGTGGCATCATGTTGTGAGGTTATTACCTCCTTGATGGAGATAATAACATGCATGATAATCATCCATCTGGATCATATCCCTCCCAATCCACCAGGCCCTGGCACTGGTGAAGGACATCTCAGTTTTCTAACAGTTTAGGCTGGATAGTCATCATTGATCTGGGTGGACGGAGGGGGTCTGGAAGCAGGGTATAATGGACTACAAAAGCCCAGTTTGATCTGGGAGACATGGAATGCAACGTCAACCTCAATCTAATAGTAGCATGATTTTTGATTCGTTCAATCCAGAAGAGTCCGATATAGCGAGGAGTGGGGTTTTGAGACTCGACTTTAAAGGGAATATTTCAAGAAAATGTCAATTCCCGCTTAAAAATACACAAACTTTCCACAACTGGCAGTTTCATTATCCAGACAAAATGATGTAAAAAAAAAAAAACAACAGTCAAAAGTTAAAATGTCTCGCTGTGAGGCTGAAGAAGGTTCAAAGGGTTGTGCCACCACAGGTTCTTATCAGTTAAATATTTGTTGAAGCCTCTCACTACTTGTGTTCCACGGGTGATTTAATGCTTCTCCTTCCCTCTGAAATTAATTTGGGTGAGAAATTATAGTAATTAAAAGAGTTTACTTGCATGACAGAAAGCTGAGGATGAAACATTGTCATTTTCCCCACCCGTGACAGGAAAGACATAATTCTACATCCAGAGATGAGATCCCTTGTATGGGCGCTTCATGCAGCGCTAATTAAAGAGAAGGCTTAGTCAACTTTCTAACTGCCTGCCAGGCATCATCTTTAATGAGTGCAGCAGGGAAAATTGATTCAACTAGAAGCAGAGAATTATTTTGTTAATGACACCATTAGTGTGTATCCGGACTAAAGCAGGTCTGTTTTCTCTCTTCTCTACAGGAGAGGATCTTCCTCACGTTGTCCAACTACATTTTCACTGCCATCTTTGTGACTGAGATGACCGTTAAGGTGAGATATTCTGAATTTTACACCGGCTTATTATGTGTAGTAAAATCCCTCTGGAGAGTCTCTGAACCTTTTTTGAATCCACACTTTGGTTCATCGGTAGGCTACAATCATTACACTGAAAAACAGCAAAAATAAAAAGAAGCCTAGTAAATTAGCAAGTAAAACTGCCCATAGGTGTGGGGAAATTTTGCTTGGTTAAAAATTCATAAAGTAAGCATCACAATCTGGACACTGATGAATAATAGATGGAATATCTTACTTAGAAAAAGTAAGATATGTCTCTTAAATTAAGATTATTTTTATAAAGTGAAGGATGTTTGACCAGATCATTTTTCTTATTTGAGGAAATATAAGAAATATTTCTCGGAACGAGGCTTTTTTGACTTGCTTGATTTTTAAATTTGTTTTAAATTATTTAAAACATTTTACAAAGTGGAGATTGGTCATTCAAAGTTTCTATTTTCAGTCCCATGGAATTTTATCAGGCTCCTCGCATTTGCAGTCCACAAACACACACAAAGACACACAAACACACACAAAGACACACAAAGACACACAAAGAGAGACACACGCACACACAGATGCACAGACAAATGCACGCACACACAAATTGAAGAAAACAGTTAGAGATCAGCTTCAGGACCACTGCTTGCCAAAAGTTAAAGGACATCCATAGACTCTCATAAGGGAGTTTTATCTATTCACCGAAAAAATCATAACGACACAATTTGAAAACACAAAAAAAAACATGGTGACATAAGGGTATGTCTTTATATCCAAATATTTAACTCATGTAGTCCCTGATGCAGAAATTCAGCATGTTTTAATCATTTTAATAACTTAAGTGTTATATATTACATTTCACCAGTTCTGAAAACATATTTTCAACAAATAACATGAAGAAAAGTGACGGTGATATATTTGTGTTGTAAAACCTAATCATAAAAGTTACATTTTCGATAAACGTTGTGAAATTGCACATAAATTAAGAGGTAATATCTGTTTTCCCAAGTCAAAAAACAAACAAACTGTCAAACATATTTATTTTCTTATTAGGGAATAAAATTACCATAAAATCCTGATTCAACCTGTTGAATATTTAACTATAAATATTTACAGCACCAACTTTGTTTGATTTAGTTAGTTTGGTGTTTTGTGATCCTCATGTTTTTCCTTGCAGAAAAAATAAATGAAGCTGTTTAACTGCCGACCCCTTCTCTGACCCATCTATGTTGAAAATGTTTGATAGTTCATCAAATTCTCTACTCATGTTTTCAATAATGGAACAAGTGTAGACATATGTGCATCTAAAATGGCTGTTTAATCATTTTGGGTTTTAAGAAATGCAAGACAGGCAGTGTCTTACGCCCTGGAAGGAAACAACTCTCAGATTCTGAGAGTCCTGACTCTCTCTCTCTCTCTCTCTCTCTCTCTCTCTCTCTCTCTCTCTCATTCTCTCTCTCTCTCTCTCTCTCTCTCTCTCTCTCATTCGCTCCCTCCCTCTCTTTCTCTCACTCTCTTGCTCTCTATCCTGCCAGTGAGCTCAGACCCCGCTGCCAAAGTCTGTAGATTTATGTAGGGGAACATTTGAAGCATTAGAGTGGCTGTTAAAAACCAAGAAGGGTTTGGGGTTTGTGGAAATGAATGAAAACCTCGGGTACCATCTTTCATATGCTGTATTAGACACCCAAATGCGCCAAAACAAGGCCTTCTTTTTAGGGGTTGCGAAGGATCCACACCCACGCTCTCCTAAGATTCCTGGCCCATTTATTCATTTTTTTCTCTGTAACCACTTACAGTATGTTAATCAGTGTCACCTAAGGTCCCAGCTGACATTAAGTTCAAGACGGGACATACTGAAGACGTCCGTTCGTCATGTAGAAACAGACAATCATTCTTTTTTTTCCTTTATTTTAACTCTAATGTGTGTTCTGGACTGTGGGATGGAGCTGAAACACAAACGAAGTGAGAACATGCAAAATCCACCGAGAAAGGTCCCAGGGCAAAGACGGATTTGAACCTGGAACCTGTAACAAAGGTGTCGTGTGCTGAGGAGTTCAAATAAGGAATCTCTTCTTCTTTATTGGAAACTACACACACAAACAAATTTTAATTCATTTCAATTTCTGAAACCATTTCTTTCACGATGACCATTGCTTCCACTACAACGAACCAGGCGTAGCATGATGGACCCACACGTAGCATAATGGGTGGGTCTAGTGACCCACTTTTACAGCCGGACCACCCTAATGTCAGAACTGATGAAGATGAATGGAGCCTACAGAATCCGAAATGAGGTTTCTATCACCGTCTTCAAAAATAAACCATACATTTGCCACTTTCTTTGGCTGTTAATGTTTATCATTGAAGACTAAAGTAGTGAATGATTGAATACATACTTTTACGCCACTTATGAACTTTAAATCATCTCTAACAATCTCTAACGCAGCAGTCTATTATCAGTAACTACTCCTCATCCTGTCTCTCTCTTGTGTCCAGATCGTGGCTCTGGGCTGGTGCTTCGGGGAGAAGGCCTACTTGAGGAGCAGCTGGAACATTCTGGACGGGATGCTGGTGATGATTTCTGTGATTGACATCCTGGTGTCTCTCATCTCCAACTCTGGGACCAAGATACTGGGCATGCTCAGAGTGCTGCGGCTGCTGAGGACCCTCAGGCCACTGCGGTAAGGGGCTAGGAAAGTGAAAATATGTATAAAAGTGAAATAATGTAGCGTAACAGTGAAATATATAGAATTAAAAAGTATTATTATAAAATTAAGAAATAATAAAATTTAAAAAGGTCTAGTGTGAAAGTAAAACACAGCAGAATCGAAGTATTGAAAAAACATAAATGATAATAATATTAAAGTTAATCTATATAAAAGATAAATGACATACATTTATATATATATATATATATATATATATATATATATATATAAAAAATTCACTATGACATTTAAAAAAGTATGAAAGTAAATGAAATAGGAAAAAAAAAAAAATATATGAATATAAAAAGTTTATAACATTAAGAAGTACTAGTGTAAAAGTAAAAAGTTGCATTAAGAAATAAAAAGTATGAACTAAATTATACGGGTATTAAAACATTTTTAAAATAGAAGTCAATATATATATATATAAATAAAAGTCCAAACGTCTGACTGGTTATATTTGTTTTTAACATGTTTTGTCTAAATGTCAGAAAAACAGTCAATGAATCAAAATTCAAAATAATCGAGTAAAGTCTGATTGGAAACTGTAAGGAGTAAAATGTGCAGATACTTGTGTTAAAATGAAGAAAGTAGAAGTTCAAAGTTGTAATAGAAATAAACACTCTACTACGGATATCTGTAAACTCAACTTGAGTGCAGCAGTGAAGTATTTGTGTTTCTGTGTGTTCCAGTGTTTGTTAATGTCAGCGTGTAAACATGATGCCTCATACTAAATCATTTTTTTGGAGGCTGTATTATGTTTACGTGAGAGAGAAAATCAAGAATGTGTGTCTCAGGGTAGCATCAGAACCATTCTTCACATCTACTTTAGTTTTCTTTCCCCACTAGGTCCCTCTTGCATGCTTGGGGCTCCATACTCGACTGTGCTCACATGCTCATTGTCTCATGGTGAAGAGAGTCGAGGCCTTGCCCTCTCTTCAATATTTATTACCGTTCTGAGGAAGATGAAGAGATAAAATATTAATTTTATCTCTGCCAAATTTTCCCCCTAAAGGTCGCTGATCTTTCTCCTCAGGCATGGAGGTGAATGGTAAATGGACTGTACTTATATAGCGCTTTTCTGATCTGCTCAACCACTCACAGTGCTTTACAATGCGAGCCAGTATTCACCCACACACACAGACAATCAAACAGTGATGCTAGAGGTTGCCATGCAAGGTGCCACCAACATCAGGAGCGATAACCATATCAATGGAACAGACATTGGGAGCAGCTTGGGGTTCAGTATCTTGCTCAAGGACTCTTCGACACATGGACTGCTGGGGATAAAACCAACGACCTTCAGATATACTGTATGTGGACAACCGCTCTACCAACTAAGCCGCAGTCGCCCAAAGTTAGACCCCCTTTACTCTCCCTGTCTGTATTTAGCGGTATCGTCTTTCAATTAATGGAGTATAATGATCGTAACGCTGTTCAAGCTAAAAATTAGAAAAATTTTTCTGACACAAGTGTGTAAAAAGGCCTTCATATAATAATAATATGCATTATTATTATTTTTATATATCCAGAGGGGTGGGTCCTCCTTCATAGAGACCATTGTGTTGCTTTGCCATGTTTTTATGTTAGCCTTTAACTGAAAAACTGAACTCCGGCTGTAAAGAGGACTTTTCATGTTTCTTTTCATGTTTATAAGAAAAAATGGCAGAAAGAATAAATACAAACCCACAAAAAAGAAACAAACATATAAACCTTTTCTACCGAATGGTTCTTTCGTGGGACAGGACAAGGAGGAAATGAGGTGCAGTTGGACAGACAATTGAGCCAAAATGCATGAAAAATTAGATTTTGCCTGTAAAATTCCACCTATGTCCACTAGAAGGAGTGATATGCTCGTGCTACAACCTTTAGCTCTGACAAAAATCAACATTTATGTCAAAAGCTGGAATTTTGCAGAGTAAAATTAATGGCAAACAACATTAGTATAGATGGAAGAATAGAATCTATTTTAAGATTCTGCCAAGTAACAGAGTGAAAGAATCTCCCATGGGGTTTAATTTTTAACCCTTTATTACACCTATCCCGAACCTGAAAAAGATGGCAGCACTGCTTGTAGCCTCTGTCTGCAGCACATCAACTTCTACCTCCAGTGGTTGGTGAAGCCATTCGATGGCCGAAATGACTCTGGCTCTGACCCCTGGCTTCTCGTGCTTGATGGTTTTGGTCAGCTCACGGTGCTTCCCTGCCCTCGGTCAGTCTGAAATATCAATCATGCCAGACATTTCCAGAGTCGGCTGGTGGAGCTTAGCAAGTGCAGTCGTTGTTCGGCACTTTTGGTTGAAAAGGCTGAATTGACCGCTTGAAATATAGAGAGTGATTTATTGTTAATGTTTGAAATTTTGGTCGCATTGTCTGTATTGGTGTGACCAAAAGCTTGTAATTCAATTATATAATCTTATTATGAATCTATAATTAGACAGAGGTTATTATGATGGTTTCCACACACTGAAGTACCTGAAGACTTAACAAACTCTATGAAAGAATCCTCCATAGTCTTGTCCAACGCTGAGAGAGCCACTGGGATAGGTGATCTTGCAACAGAGATGGCTCCTCCCTTGATGTTATTAAGAGCACCAGGATGGGAGAGGTTGGTCTTGGTGAGAAATACCTTCTACCAGGTGGGGCACCTGTAGATGATGAATGATAATTCAGTTCATACCACTGGAACTGTCACCTGTGGAAGAGCTCAAAATTACTGTTTTTCGCAGCAAAATTCATCATGAAGACCAGCCTTGCATGATCCATCACAGAAAACCAGAACACGCTTATGTTGCCCAGGTGGCCCTTGCGAACCTTCTGTTGGTAGTTCATGCTTTGATAAATCCCCTTGAGTAGTGAGGAATCCTTCGGTGCGCTATCAAAGTACTCGCAACTGCAGCAGTGGATAAGATTGACGAGGGTCTCGTGGTATCTCTAGATCCTGCTAATACAGGAAAACATTGACCCACAACTGTTCAAGAGCCTCCGTGACCACCTTCAGATTGAAGAGAGTCTTGGTATAGGATTTAACACTCACATCACAGAATACTTTCTACGCAACCACTGGTACCGCGGCCGGCTTCAGTGAGGATTTCTGAGTAGCTAGCATAACACTTGTATCCAGTGAACTTCCCCATGTAATTAATGGCCGTGTTGACCTTGCTAGGCATGGGGACGTGATTCTTGAATTCCTCCTCATGCTTCCATACTATAGGACAGTCCTTCATTCAGGCCTTCAGCCATCTTCTTGGCACTTGGCATGTGGTATGTCTTACAGTATTATTATGTTGAGTATATTATAGTTTAGAGTCTGAGGTGTTGGGATATGTATATTTGTCTAAATTCAGTCAGGAATAGGTACTAGTACAGTTTCAAATAGATGTTGCAATTAGTCAACAGTGGACTTTAGAGGTTCTTAATAAACAACGAAAATACATATGTGATCCAACATTTTCTGCTTCTTTTTGGCTTTGTTAATATAGTCAAGATGTATTTTAATCTTAAAAGTAACAATTTAACTAAATTCCTTCCTTTGGTCAAAATTGTGTGGAAAAATGTGTTCATTTGTCTCTGTATGTTGTTAAGTACTACTGTTATGCCATTTATATATATATTAATATATATTATATATATATTATATATATATATATAAATGGCATAACAGTAGTAGTTTTTTTTCAGTTTCTGGTTCGGGATAGGTGTAATAAAGGGTTAAAAAATAAACCCCATGGAACATTATTTCACCCTGTTACCTGGCAGAATCTGAAAATAAACACTTCAAGAAGTAAGAAAAAACAGATGGCGATAAAAAAAAAAACATCCTGTGCGTGTGGACCTATTCTTTCATCTAGACTACACGAGAAATTAGATTTTTGTGTTTGTTGTTAAATCAGGGCCTTCACTGTGTAAATCAATGTACAGTACCTCTGTTAAAGAGAAAGACAAAACTTGAAAAAGAGCAGGTTTGGTAGGTGTGTCATTATAATACATATTATTAAATTCAAATTTCAAAAATGTAATGACTCCACATGAAGCCTGTGATGATTATTAGCTTTTTAGAAAGAAATATTTTTCACCTTTAATGAAGTCGGAGTACAAAGCAAATCATTCCATTATAACTTTTTATTAACATACTGTCACAAAGCAAAGACAGCTTTGTCACCCACAATGCATATGCGTGAATTTCAAAATCAGCTTTTTCTCGCTACAGGTAGATTGTAGCTCAGTGTATTTTATCAATTTAATATGAGCCGGTCTGTTTTCCCTCCAGTCTGTGAGAATCGACCTTCCAGCTGCATCTTATCTCTGAGGCAGGTGACTTTTTGCATACATCTCTGTTGGCTCCGTTTTCTCATAACACACTACATTAAACAAGTTATGAGGAGAATCCACAGGGGGGCCAACGAGTGCGTGTGTGTGCCTGCATGTGATAGATGATGCATTGGCTTTGTTTAACGTGACACACACACACACACACATATGCAACCATTCATCAAGCCCACACCCTGAGCCGAGGGTCAGCCTCAGGGAACCCCAGATATTAATACTCTGTGTCAACCGATATCACTTTAATGCCATACAGCACAACCTACGTGTCACTGACAATTAGTCAGGAGCCCGGAAACACCACCTGACCTCTCCCCGCCGCTGTGGGTCCGTTAATTGTTGCCGCCACACTGCAAACCCAACCTAAGTAGCTCTGTGGTGTCAGGACTGGTTGACAGGTTTGTATATTGATAAATCTGCAGTGGTCGACCTCTGTCCACTCAGCCTTTAAGAATGTCCATCAGTGATGATGATGATGATGATGAGGGTGTCATTATTCAGAGGCTTCCACAAGTTAGACGTTTTGCTATAGGTGAGTCTCAATCCAGGGCCTTGATCCCTTGCATAATGCATCCTATGAAACAGCTGACTTTGAAGGTCTCTTCCCGTTTCTACCATCACACCACGAAGAATTCAATCTGTCACCTGGCAAACTTTATTACATCATGTTAACCCTTGTGCTTCATCAGGCTGCACTCTAATGCTATTGGAGGATATGAGGCCATGGTTCTATCCTGTAAAATGGTGGACTGTCCCCTCTAGGATAAAAGAGTTGAAGAATCTCCGTGTTTTTTTCTGGAGTGATGGGAAAATGGACCCTTCTTAGCCTGCTGCCACCAGTACCCGGCAGTGGATAAGATGAAGAAAATGGAATGGAATGGAATATACACGCGTAACGGTCTTGTCCTTGTGATTTCGAGAAATCTGAAACAACAGTGTCATGATCAGAATAATAGCTGCTGAGGAGAGACAAATTTGAGACTATAAGACGCCTCGAATGTTGGCTTTGGAACTCGTTGGTATGCAGGACAAAAAAACGTAAAGAGAGGACACATCCCTCAATCGTGGTGATTCAGTTCAGTGACAAGGACATCAGCTAACAAACCATCAACACTCACAAGTTGCAGTCTTCCAGTTATAAAATTAATCAACAAGAAAGTCAGTAAAGCGTCAGTGTTTCTGTCGGGGTTTGAGAGTGCATACATCTCTTCCAAGCTTGTATGCAATCTGAAATGTGTCCATCTTTGTGCATATTTTACAATCTTTCCAAACTTCATAAAAGGTGAGCCTCTTACAGGCCTTATTTTTTGGCACAAGTATATTAACTGTAGATTTCCATGGACTATGAGCCAGATTAAACATCTGCCAGCAGTTAGACAGTTTTTCAACCTTCAATAGGCTCTTCTCGTTAAACTCTTTGAGGATACAAAATGTCCCATTTCTGAAAAGCCATCAAATATTATTTATTACTATTGTATATCATTTTTACAGACTTAATGCTTTTCACTTACGTCAGTCATGATTATACTCATGATTATAACCCCTTTAATGTCATCAACAAGAATGAAAGAAATATGGAAAAATAATTTCTTTGATTTTTTTGCGTACTTTATTTCTTTGGGCCGTTTATACATTTAGACACTATACATTTTACATGAAATGACGAATTGTTTGGTCAAACATGCTTTAAACAGTTAAAAAAAGATTAGACTTCCTGATGAAATTATATATTTCATTGAAAATAGTCTATTTTAATTAGTTCAGCTCAGGCATTTGGTAAAACATATTTTTTACTATTTGACCCTTATTAGACTATTTTTGGTTGTATCAAATTACATAATTCCGTTCAGTAGATATTCATATGCTTTAATATGCAAAATAAAATCCTACTACTCCAATTCGACTTTTAACAATAGCCTTATATAATGCCTCGTCTTTGCTGAGCCCTTCAACCGGTGGTGTATCCCAGGGTTTCATCCTTGGCCCCTTTTCTTTAGCATGTACATGCTGCCACTTGCTCACATTTTACAATAAGAAATAGGCTGAAAATATACCGAACCAAACAGTTGAACAAGATAAATATGGTAATTTATTTTTCAGGATTTTAACCTTTTAGAATCTGGTATGAGAAAGTCACTTAGAGTGTGGAATTCGAACTGCTGCAAAACAGAATTTAAATCTGGATAGATAGAATATCCCTTCTTTCATGTTTTTGTGAAAAAAATCAAGTATTTTCACTATTAAGTACCACATGTAGGGAAAGCACGAGATGAATGAATATGAAAACAACAAAATTGTTAAGCTTAAATTCCAGAATGATAATCAAACAACATAAAATGCTATTTAACATGCTGTGAGGAGAAATTTTGTTCATACAGTGAATTATTTATATATAATAGAATATGAAGTTGAAATGATTTATCAAAATCTTCAGCCAATCACACTATCTTAGCGAAATTCCTGAAAAAGAAATCTAATATAAAGCGACGATAATGTCCTTAGTGATATACAAGCGTTAGGAACATGTCCAGTGCAACCAGGATCAGGAGATTTACGTAGCAAAGTGAAAGGAGAAACAAAGTTAAGACTAAAAAAGAGCAGCTCATTTTTTATTCTGTCTGTACCCCTGCAACGCTGGAGCCCTCTTCTCCTCCCTCTAACTTCTTTACTCCCACATCCTTTAATTACCTCAGTGTTATTGCCGTGGGTACGCGTCTACCACTTATTGCTCGACTTGTTGTTCCCTTTCCCAAGTGTGAGGTGAAGGCTGGTGGAGGAAAGATAGATGAATGTGTGCAGGTGTTGTAGAGCTCTTCCCACTCCTCTGGGGAGCAGAGGAAGACGACCTGCTGTGAAATGATGCAGAGTAAGAATAGAAGATTCATGCGCTAACTTTTTCTCCCTTCATCCATCTCAGCCGCCTCATTTTTTCATGTCTTATGTAAATTATGGAGGGGAGCCCATCACAGTCTGTCCTCTGCATACAGCATCAGGCAGAAAACGCATTTCACTCCTGCTTCTTTGACAAAAGAACATGATGTAAGGAGCTGGAGAGGTCGGCTTATGGTTTTCAGATGCAAGGCAGACATGCAGGGTTGTGTCTGATCTGAAGGACCGAGATAGAGAACTACTGCAAAGCCACTGTTATTTGTTACCTTCTAATTTGGTTTTAACATGCTCTATTTCTCTTTACAGCGATAATTTAATATTCAGGAAGGTAAAATATTTTCCAAAACAATCAGACAGAAACAGAAATTTTGATGCAAATAATTAAATGTAACCTTTATCAGCCAAATTCCGTCAAACTGAAACATAGTGGAATTATTTCCATGCCTGAGGAGCAGTTAGTAGATCCTGTGAAGTGTCTGTGGACGGCGGGGAGCATATTAGGATTTTAGGTTCTTGCTCAAGGACCCCATGACATTTAGAATGCGAGGGCTGGGATTAATCCGCCAATCCTCTGATTGTGGGACAATCGCTCTACCTACTGAACTAAAGCTGGGAATGCCAGTGTTCCTCCTGGACGCCTTCTTTTGAACGTTTTCCAGGCACAGCCAACTGAAGGGACATAATATCTCATCTGGCCTGGGAACACCCACCTTCTGATCGGGAGATGGCTGCCCTACCAACGGAGCCACCATAGGAAAAATAACTCTGACCCCCAGGATTTCCACACCCACCACAGAAAAAGCATCACCGGGGACATTGGACCCCCACACCCCTACTTAGAAGGGAGCTGTGTGATGTGCTGAGAGAGATATGGGTTAAGGATAAATCCTGAGTTTGGGTTCCCATCTGGTTCAGAGACAAGATTGGCCCAGACTTCAGGGTTGGGAATCGACACCCACACCGCCACGAGGGAACATGGATTCCAGGCATTGGGCGGTCCGGATGAGGTGGAGATGGAGGATGAGAAGGAAGAGGAGATGCCGGGGCAAATAAGATTATCACATAGTCATTCAAGTACAAGTTATACTCAGGAAAACGTCACAAAATTAGGACCAGAACCTATGACGCGATTGGGTTTCCAAGGTCTTGCCCAGGGACCCCATGGCACAGAAACTGCAAGGTCTTGAATCAAACCACTAATGCCAGAAAACCATTCTACCTACTGAGTTTCAACCACCTCACAAAAACCGACCACGAAGGGACTCGAACCCTCAATCTTCTGATCCGAAGTCAGACGCCTTATCCATTAGGCCACGCAGTCAGATACACTAGCTGAAGTAGCATGAGCTAGAGGTCCTGAACTGTAGAACCCTCTGGAGTTGTTGCCTGAGTTTCACCAGAGGTAGTGAGGTGCAAAGAGATGTTGTGTGATCATTTTGACTCTGATCATGCTTATTGATTATTTCTAACATCCTCTTGATGTTATTTCTAACATCCCCTTGATGTTCTTGATATTGTTCTTGTTCTTGATATTGACTCTTTCCTCACTCAGCTCTCTCCTCAGGGGAGAAGATGATTCCGGCAACATAGAGAATCAGCCTGGGTCACCTCGTAGCTTGGTTTTCCTCCTTTATTCCATCATCTCTCCATCACATCATATTGATTCTGACGGCAGGGCGTGTGTGAGAGGATGCTTCTATTCCTTGC
Source organism: Lophius piscatorius (assembly GCA_009660295.1). Lineage (NCBI taxonomy): Eukaryota > Metazoa > Chordata > Actinopteri > Lophiiformes > Lophiidae > Lophius > Lophius piscatorius. Next base: position 41,808 of record VRLP01002121.1, on the reverse strand, counting down.
TTGTTACACAGAATGTGCAGCTGAGGGTTTGTTTGTGCAGGGGCAAGTTTGTTGCAGCATGCGAACATTTGTTTTTAACAACGCTGGAGAAGCTCAGCTGCAGTGCAGTTTGGTGCCTGGTGCCACACTGGCACTAATTAAACATCCTCATCAGTCCATTAGGTTAATTAGAGTGCCTGTTTTCTTCACTGCAGCAGTGAAAGGAAGCAGAAAGAGGTGCAGAGGAGAGGAAAGAATAAAGGAGAAGCTAATTAGAGCTTAAGATAACATTTTTTTTTATTTGTAAAGTTTTGAAATGTGTGAAAAAGACTTTATTATGGTGGTAAAACAAAATGCTGTGAATGTGTGAAGGGGTTGATTAGGGTGTGGTTGTGTGTTGGGGTTGTTGGTTTTGGACTCCTTCACGATCTAGTGTAGACTGAAGTCCTATTATATGCTGTGTTCCAGAGTGATCAGCAGAGCCCCAGGGCTGAAGCTGGTTGTGGAGACCCTGATGTCATCGCTGAAGCCCATCGGCAATATCGTGGTCATTTGCTGCGCCTTCTTCATCATATTCGGCATCCTGGGAGTCCAGGTGAGAGGGAAGGGTGAGGAGAAAATAAGATAGAGACAGACATAAGGAGAGAACTCAAAAGTAGAAAGACCACTATCATGTATTTTAAATATTCAGTTCTACAAAGAACTCACCTGAAACAAATCCCCCAAAATACACTTCAAATATCTCCACAATTATCAGCATAACCTTGGTTTCTATGGACAGGTAAGACCTTAAATAATTAATTAAGTAGTTATTGCGTGTGAATAAACTGTGATTGTCACAAAAAATATCAATATTTCAAACCTCACCTGATTTTTCATTTATTTTTTATTAATAGGCTCTAACATTATATAACAGTAACACAAGGAAACAAAACAAACAGTGAATTCACTCGGAAAGTATTTAATAACTTATGCTTCAAATTTTTTTTAGAAATACCACAATGTTCAGATTATTCTACACAGTTCTTGTGGGATAGGACCAGGAGGACTTTCCATTTGGATCAGTTGGATATATGCACATAGTACAACCTTTGGCTGTGACATAAACCACTGGTTTTATCAAAATATTGCAATGTGCACTACAAAAATATAGCAAAATCTAGGTAGATGCCTGATTATGGGGTACATGTATAGAACAGTTGAAAAGAAAAGTTTATGCATATAGAAATATTGTTTATTGCTGAAAACATATTTATATTTATTTGACAGCATTTCTAATTCCAAGTCAGACACCTCATCCAAAGGAAACAGTGAAGAAAATCACTTTGACCTGTTTATCATAATGGTTGCTACTTTTCCTTACAAAGTCCATACTTTCATTCGAACCTGCTTATTTTCTGTCTTTTTAAAGAGGCAGTATCTAAAATGTAGTGGGCTCTAAATAAATGGAATATAATATTCAGAACTATGGGTATGATTCATTGTGAATGAGCTTAGTTTGGGAAAAATGCCTTTATATCTCCAGAGGTAGCGAGAAGTTGCTCCACCAGTTTACCTCTCAATGGTTTCACTGGTTTCATTGGTTATCTTACATCTAAGCTTTGACATATCATTTTAAAGAATTTCTAATTCTATATATCTAAAGGAGTTGACAGGATACTGGATGAGATGTTTTTGAAGGCCCCTGTAGACTCTTGGATAGGGAGCTGAAGTGTAATATATTGCATAGTGGAGCAAAATTTTACACACTGTACCTTTAATATCTCATCAATCAATTTTCCATTGAGGTCCACTTTGAATTAAAGGCCATGTCTCTGTTTTTCTGTTCTCTGCAGCTCTTTAAGGGCAAGTTCTTTGTTTGTGAAGGAGAAGATGTGAGGAACATCACCAACAAGTCAGACTGTTTGCAGGCAAACCACAAATGGATCCGACACAAGTACAACTTTGATAACCTGGGACAGGTGAGTCCTCAGAGAGGAAGATTTCTGATCAGTGAAGACACATGAATTTTTTTGTTGAGCATGTTGTTTCCTCTCTCTCTCTCAGGCTCTGATGTCTCTGTTTGTTCTGGCGTCTAAAGACGGCTGGGTAGATATCATGTATGACGGACTCGATGCTGTTGGAGTCGACCAACAGGTCAGTACATTCAAACATACATTCACACATGTAATATACACTGATCAGCCATTACATTAAAACCACCTGCCTAATATTGTGTAGTTCCCCCTTTTGCTGCCTTAACATCTCGCTGATGTCACTGTGTGTTCTTACACCTTTCTGTCAGAACCGGCATTAACTTTTCCAGAAATACAGTATATTTTCTGTTGGATCGTAAAATACGGGTTAGCCGTCACTCCCCACACATGTCAACAAGCCCACGACTGTCTTGCCATTTCACCAGTAGTTCCTTTTTAGAACACTGAAGATAAGGAACACCCAACAAGGTCTGTAGTTGGAGATGCTCATACCCAGTTGTCTAGTCATCATATTGGCTCTTGTCAAAGTCGCTTGTATCCTGATTCCTACATCAACTTCAGGACAAATTGTTCACCTGAGGCCTGATATGTCCCACCCACTGACAGGCACCATTGTGATTCATTCATTCATTTCTTTTCTTCTGCTTATCCGGGCGTGGTTCGCAGTGGTAGCAGATAAAGAAGGATATTCTGCATCCTTCTACCCAGCAACATTCTCTAGCTCATTGCGGGGAACTGGAGGTGATTCAGGCCAGATGATATATTTATTCCCTCCAGAGAGTTCTAGGTCTACCCCAGGGTCCCTTCACGGTTGGATGTGCCTGGAAACCTTCCAAAGGGAGGAATCCTGGAGGCATCCTGATCAGATGCTGAACCTCATCAACTGGTTCCTTTAGATGTGAAGGAGCAGCCGCTCGAGTCCAAGCTTTTCACCTTATCTATAAGGCTGAGTTCAGCCCTCCTACAAAGGAAGGTCATTTTAGCCACTGGCATCCTTTACCTCATTCTTTGGGTCTCTACCCAGAGCTCATGACCATAGGCTAGGGTTAGAGCATAGATCCACTGGTATATTGAGAGTTTTGCCTCACGTACCAGGTTTTTCTTCACTACAACAGACCATTAGAATACCCCCTGTACTGCTGATGCTGCACTAAAGAAGGAACTGTGAGATGGAGAGGTGGTTTGGTGCGGCATCACCGCCATTGTAACGATATAATTGATGTTATTGTGGCTTCACCGGCCAGTGATTTTAATCTTATGGCTGATTATTGTAGCACAAAAACAAGGCTGATGAAAAGCTTTTTAGAGCTTCCACCTATAATTTGTTCTGTCTACAGCAAAAAAAATATGGTCTCCGTGAAATTCTATAGAATGTTGTTCTCTGTGTGTGTTCCAGCCCGTAATGAACTACAACCCCTGGATGCTGCTCTACTTCATCTCCTTCCTGCTGATCGTAGCCTTCTTTGTCCTCAACATGTTTGTGGGCGTGGTGGTTGAGAACTTCCACAAGTGCAGACGCCACCAGGAGGCCGAGGAGGCCAAACGCAGAGAGGAGAAGAGATTGAAACGCATGGAGAAAAAGAGACGGAGTAAGGAGAAGGAGCTGGCTGGTCGGTAGTCTTTCCACATCTTTCTGAGTCCTGCTTGATTTGAGCTTGAGCCTTTTTGCTTTTTGATTTGGTTTGGCCGAACCCAGGAGAAACGCAGTTAGTGGGCTCGTACCAACTCTTTTCTCTTTTTTTGTAGGCCTTCGGGCTAGTTTTGTTTTTTTTCAGTCTGGCAGTCACCTCCTCTGGCTCTGCAGATTGCGCTCCAGACTGTGGAGGTTCCTCTTTAACTCCAGCGTCAGATTCATGCAGCTGGATGTTAAGAAAGGCTTCCATATTTAGAATTTTGCAGAGTTAAAGCAGCTGAGCGCAGATTTTAGCCCTTTACCTCCTCTTATTCCTGTCCCTTGCCTGGTCGACTGTAGACACCATGCTGGGGATGAACCCTTGGAGCATGCCCAGTGAGTGCTGACCGAGGGGGCTTGCATGGTGGTGGCTATACGGAGCTGGGGGAGGGGATGTTGTTAATCATTTAAACAAAAAAATGAGAGGACCCCCCCTCCCTTCCCTTCCTCTGCATGTGGTTTAGTACAGCCGCAGGGTCATGGATACCCTAAAGTCTAAGTGAGGGTGAATATTCCTCCTATTTTCTCTCGTTTTGGATGAGATATGCAGTAGTTGGTAAAGTCCCTCCCCTCTGGCTGTATTAGGACTGCTTGGTTTAGTTTGTACTCACTCCACTGCCTCCCATGAAAAATACAACTGCTGGTAGTAATTACTAACATTGAAATCTTGAATCCAGTGCCTATACTTATAGAATTTATATCCCCGAAAAGTTTTTGGGTCATAATCTTTCTACCGTTTGTCCGATTTAGTCCAAATTTGGTGCATATGAATCGACTCGACGACACCTATCTTGTATTTGTCATGTTCCACTCTAATAGTTCACGTTATACTTTCTAGGGGAGCTCTTTTTTTCACAAAAAGCACTATTTCTCTCAAAACTTAACATTTAGAAAACATTCAAAAAAGGGAGTGCTTCCGGGAAAAAATCTTCACTTTTGTTCTTTTGTTAGGGATATATATAGATATAAAAATCACAAAGTAATTCCAAAGCATTCTCCTTTAAAAGCTAAATTGCTTTCATTGTCATGTCATGGTCATTTGGACCTAAAAAATAAAAACTCATCAGGGAGTAAAAATTACTGATTATAACTTTACATTTAGTTTGAAGAGCTCAGTTCGAGGAGGTTCATCACAGAGGTTTGGTGGCTTTTCGGGGATATACCCTTACTGTCCGGGGACGACAGTGTGGGCCTAGACAATCCATAGAATCTAAAGGCACTTACTTTTGAATTTCTATAAGGAGCAGTGGATACTAGCTGAAAAAACCCTTTGTTTCTGTCTAAAGTCATTGATTTTGACGATGGCAATGTTTCCATCAAGCTCTTGAGAAATACAGATGGACTTGATCTTCCTTTTTCAGGTTTACCGACTAACCAACTGCGGAGAACTGCAATATACTCTCCCATTCCCTTACACACTCAGTCTGACTTAAGTACAATTCACATCTTGAGGCTCTTCCCTTTTTCCAGAAGTCATATAACACCTTCTATGATATCTTTTCCCATCTTCTTTTTGTCTTTTTTATTTTTTCTAATCTTGTTTTTTTGTGGACTTTTGCTGGGTAGCTTTTTTCGTGCGCAGTCTGGTTGTGAAAAAGTAGCTAGGTTCATAGCAACACCAAAGACGAGAGAGATTCTACTGGTACAACTGGATTTTTTAAGGTGGTGGTTGGAGAGTCAGCGGCTTTCCTAAAAAAAATTCCAAAGAACTGGACTCAGAATCAATGGAAAGATAATATGCAGGAACGTAAACAAGCTTTATCTTTCAACAATTCCTTCTGGCCTTACTCCATCCTTCTTTCCCTGTTTCTGTCTCTTTGACTCTGTTTCTAACTCTCAGCCTTCCTTGCTTTATGCTGACTAACACGGTCTCATTCCTCTAGATTTAATGGTTCCGGGGGTGAGTTGGGCCCTCTCTGAAGGCACATTGAAAGGTACATAGTTTCCAGCATGTTCTGTGTGTCCCGTTAAACCCACTCCACCACTGACCACGACCACCCACCATGGTGGCTAGAGCTCTCAGTTCAATGATCACGGGAGGTAGGGACCCCATCCCGCGTCCCCACCCCCCTGCCTCTCTCCCATCAGCCGTAATTCCGCCGGACATGCTGTCACCTGTTCTTCCTGTCGTGGCTTTGTCTTCCACAGCTCTTCCACGCCGTCCACAATCCATCCACTGCACCGCTGCACCATAACCCCAGAAGAAGACTGTTGTCCAGTTAGATGGCAATGAAACCAAGTTGGAGACATCTTGAGTCAGGGGTAGACTGACGACATTGAAACAATAAGTCCAGTGTTTAGATGTTGGTACCTAGAATCTGTACAAAATTTGTGCAATTCTTCACATTTTTACCCCAAAATTTATAGTTTTTTCCCAAAATGTATTTAAAAAACTACTAGTTTACCTATTTTATAATTTAAAAAAAATGTACCTTTACATAGGAAAATAACCTATTTCTCAGTTTACGTAAGTTGTGATAAATGTTGCTCACTGACATTATACGTAAATTTGATGGGACAAAGTCGAAGATGAGCAGTGGGACTATCGGATAGAAGATTTTGAAAGGAGAGGCATTTTGATTTTGAGAGTAGTTAAGCACCTTAAAATCTAATCAGTTCCACTTCTACAAGTATTGAACTTTGTTGGTGTGATCCCTTGTCTGGCTCTCGGGCCACACGGCAACTACTGTACATCTCTAAGTAGAAACAAGGTGATTCATTAGTTTACTTGTGAAGGAAACTGGAGTACCTTAAATGAACCCCCACAAACACAAGTAAAAATACCATCAGTTGACATAAATGACCAGGAATTAAACTCAAGACCTTTATGCTGTTAACAGGAGCATGTCCCAACCTATATTCTCATTGTTTTTAAAGGATTCTCATCAGTTGCTGCCTCACTCTTGGATATAAGGTGAAAAAACTGTTCCCTCTAATCTTTGTTTGTACCTTTCATACAGAAGAGAAAAGTTGATCACATCAAAATATTCTGCTTTGAAAATGCTGTGACTCTCTTGATTTAATGAATCGGCATGGCAATAAGCAGAAAATGAATTTTCTTTTGTTATTAATCTACCCTATGGAGGTAAAACAGGTGATATTTACGATTTGTACAGAACAAATGTATATTCAAAATTTTGAGCTACTTGTGGAGCTCTTGGGCGAAAATCAAAAAAAGAACAAAATAAGTATGGTGCACAAAGAATTCTTTCAACTGGTAAAAGTCTATACAACTTAAATTGATGAGTTAGACTCGTTAAATTTGACCCAAAAGCAAAAGAAAAGTGGAAATTCTTCAAATCCCTTCAGAAAACTATAGTCATTGATTTACCTTCATAAAAATCGTAAATATAAAAAAGTAAATAAGTATTTGTTTATTATTGGTACAAGACTCTGACTTATTTATCCCTGCAGTATTTTAAGACAAATATTTCACACTTTAAACAGAATTGTTGGTTATTAATATAATTTAAATACAAAATTTATACACTTTATAAGGTAATTTCTTTAGGTGGATTGATGAGTCACTGCAAAAAGTATTTAGAAAAAAATCTAATTCCAGCATTAGAAATTCCTCAAATAGCTCTCAAAATTAAGTAATTTCAACTTAAATGGTAGACTTATTAATATTTAATTGAATTAAGGTTATTATTTGAAGTATTTTCTTTACATTCAGACAATGTTCTTTTTAGAGTACAGGACTTGACCGCGAAAGCATAAAAAAGTGAAATTACAGCTTAGGAAATTTTTGAAATTGTTAAGTTTGCCAAACTTAAGGACCCAAGTGAAACGCAGAAGGAGAAGGAGGAAGGTTCAAGAGAGGTTTCCCAGCAGCAAAGATGATAATGAGGCAGGTATTGAATAAACTATTAATCACTGTCTGGGGCTGTGACAGGCAGACAGGTTCTAGGCACAAGCTTAGGTCAGTCTTTAGTAAGAAAATCAAAAATGTAGAATGCACAATTCTAGCAACCACAGTTAAACCACTAAGCGTGTTCTAAGGATCTGGCGAGGTGTGGATGAGGCCCCATGTCATATGCAGGGTTGATTGATAATGAGGTGCAGCTGTGCCGCACAGGAAAGGTGGAGTGGAGAGCCAGGTAATGCGGAGGCTAGACAGGAAGAGACAGAACCAAGCCTGTGACACAGTCACACCTACACTCACGGACATACAGGAATAAACAAACAGGATGCAGGAGAGATGGGGGAACAGGAAGCAGGGAAGTAGTACTTTCTACTTAAATTTGACACTCTATAATACTTATTTTCATTCTACGTTAACAATGAACACATTCTATTTTTAGAATGTAGGAATAACGGCCGATGTTTTGGTAATACGATACAAGTTGTAATAACTTGTTTAAAATTAATTAGATTGGTGTGAGTCTCTGAGTCTGGGCAGTTTCACTCAGGGTGGTATGGATGATGCATTCAGGGTCGGAAGTTGAAAGTAATGGTTTGAGTTTTGCAATGTTTCTTAGCTGAGCATTATTGAACCGGTTTATTGACACAGTGATCGAATTTTAGCGGAGAAAATGGACCAATGTGCTTAAGAATGTATTTTTTGGCCCCATAATAAGAAGCTCTTTTTGTCCTAATTGAGATTTAAAAAGTTAAGTATCATCCAGTCCCTAATGGCAGCTAAGCATTCATGTGTAGTGTTTAAGTTGGTGCAATCATTTGGTTTTTGGACTCGAAGAAGGGTACTGGACCATAAAAATCAGTTTCCTAATTGAAGGCATCCAACAAAATATTATGTAAATGTTATAACAATAAAATTAAATTTCTTCCAGCTGCAGACTTCATAGTTGAGTTCTTGTTCACTTCCTTTCATTTTGGTTTGATCCAAAGTGGAATTAATGCATAAATGTCTCAGCCACAGAACACAAAGGTCACAGCCGTACATTGTGTTTTAATTGGCTCCCTGGGCACCTAACAGGGCAACACGCTGCTCCTCAGGGACGGGTCTGATATTGAGTCACTGAACTGTGAATAACTGTGAAAACATATATTAGAAATCTCTATTATTAAAACACGACCACAGCAGGTTTATTAACAGTAGGGCACTCTGATTGGTTGGCAACTTGTTTCAATGACTGCTGAGCCTTCCTGGATAATGACCCCTTCATGAACTCTACGATTGTGGTTTTTGGATATGACCAGGTGCAATCCCTGTAAACTGGATAAGATTCCTCAAAGATCGACAATTTGTGGGATTGTGTGTGCCTATGTGTGTGTGCGCTTTTGGGAGGGCGTGAGGGAGCAGATGGCTGTAGAACAGGTCATAAAATATGCAGGAGCAACTCTCATACTCAAATCCTCTCTCATATCAGTCTGGAAGGCAGTCACGCCCGACATTCCTTTGTTGATCAGAATTACAAATTTGCTCGCCGTGTTTTGATATTTTTCACCCAAAGGAAACGAACCAAGATACACATACAGATTCCGGTGTCTAGACACAGTGTCATGTGTGTTTTTGTAGTAGGGCAGCCCTTTGATTGTGAATATATGGATGTTTGTGTGTGGAGTCTTGTCTTTAGTTTGCACTGCATGGAAGCAGCCAGCTCAAGAGGCGTCAGAGAGGAGAGGCGGTGTTGGGGGTGTTGTTAAGATGTAAACAAAGGAGGAAAGTGGAGGAAGGAGATACACATCTGTGGATTAGGGATTGTAAAGGAATTACACAAACACACACAATCTGCAACTATGTAGGCCTTAACATGCATGGATTACTTGAATTAAAAAAAAATGATAGGATGTATTTGGACCAACAGTCACGCATTTATGTATCAAAAGGGCAACGCAAGATTTTCTAAGTGCTACAACGTTTCGGTTAAAGAATTTTACCTTAATCTTTATATTAGACAGAAGTGAAATTCCCATATGGAATTTTTGATAGTGGAATTTCAAAGCTGAAATCAAATTTCAATAGAAATCAATGTTATTGACACGAGTTCCAATAATTAAGATGATATGTAAGGACTCCAAGAAAAAGTTCAGTCTTCAAGAAAAGTTATTTAAATTAAAGTAAGTAGAAGTGAAGTGGGGGCGAATGTGGCCCTATATGTGGTCTACATGTCAAAGTGTCAATGAGCAAAACACTGAACCCCAAATCGATCCCAATGGCTGTTCCATTGGTGTATTAATGATGGCGTAACTAGTTACCACTACTGATGAGCAGATGGCACTTTGAATGGCAGCCAGTATATGATTGAATGGGTGAATGTTGGATTGTATTGTAAATCGCTTTGAGTGGTCTAACAGACTTGGACAGCGCTATATATATACAGTCCATTTACCAAGGGAAGGATCAGGTGAAGCATGTTTTATTTAGCGCCATATCAGAACAAAATTTATCCCAAGGCACTTTCCAAAAGAGCAGGTCTCTCAACTCTCAACAGAGACGCAACTATTCCCACATAAAGAAGAACAAGGAGTCAGTGGAGAGAAAAAGGTACTGACTTTAACAGGCAGAAATCTCCAGCAGATCCAGAGTCAGGGTGGAAAGCCTACTGTTTTGACCAGTTGAGGTGATAAGAGGGAGTCAAAGATCATCCTATAATTATTTCAGCTCTAATGTGTTCATCTCAATAAGTTTATCCTTCTGGGGGTTGATATTGTGTGTAGGTTCATTTGGTATAATTTTCTGTAACATATTTAGTGACAATCCACTTGCCTTATTTAAAACTTTAAATTCAGTTCTCTTTATGATAATCTTACCTGACGGTGGAGATACCATGATCAGGAAGGTGGTTTACCCATACTGAGACCAAGTCGTTGTAGTCATGCTGTGCTTGACTGTGAATCTTGACTGCATAATGTTCTGGTTCTGGATGTTCTGGATCTCCTTTCCCCTCTGATTTGTGGGAGCAGCTGCTGCTCAGAAGGTCCATGTGCAAAACCCTGAAACACAATTTCTCGCCATGTGCGCTGAAGAGGGCTCCCCACAGCCTCTCAAGAATGGTTAAGTGCAGCATTCTTTTTTTAAAAATTGTATTACTTGTATAATTGCCAGTGACAAATAAATGTCTCTATTCCATTCCATTACATTACATGAATATTCAATAATGGTAAGTGTGAAGGGTAGAGGGTTGTACATAACTTATGGCACTGCATCCAATGACTTACCTAAAATGACCAGTGCACACAAACACACATACAGTCACAAAACACACACACACACAAACACACACACAGTTCCAAACACACACAGTACACATGGATGGCAGTAGCGCCGTCAGGGTCAGTATTGTGATAATGAGTCATGGCTTTGCATTCAATGTCAGTTGATGGTGTCAGATATATTTATAGTTTAGAAGCTAAACATTAGCAGATGGCCATCAAATCCTCAAAAAAAGCTGAATAAATCCTCACTGTAAGACGAGCAACTCTGTGGAGGTCAGCCCTGGCAGATGCTCTTTAAAGCAACCCTCTCTCATCACATGTAAGCCCAAACACTTGTCCTTACACAGAACGTGTCTAACAGATGTGGAAGGTACACAAGACAGGGATTCAAAGATTAGATTAGATAAGATTTATTTGCTCCTTTGGAACATAACATCAGACGGCAAACATCTGCTTCCTCAGTGGTGCATACGGCAATATGCTAATGTTATATAAGACAAATAATTCCTGTAGCATACAAATAGACTTAGGTATTTATATATATTCAGTTAACTTGCAAATGAAAATCCCAGGAGCCTTTAAATAATCTAAAAAAAAATCATACATTTAACATTCAATTATGAATTATAACATAAAAAGTTGACTTACAGCAACATACCATGATAATGTAAAAAATGTAAAACGCTGCCACTTAGTGGACAATCTTAGACAAATTTCCTCTCACATAATACACAATAGAGCAGGGGGCTGATTAATCAGAAAAAACATAAATTATTTTATTTAACAAAGAAAACACATACCTGTTGGTCATAACACCATAACAGAACATGTTAAATAGCATGGTCTCTCTTTCTCTATTTATGCTCCTAAATAACATAGTTAAGACATGAAAATTATGCTAAAATCTCTATAGCATCATTCAGTCAAATGACGTCAGGTGGCCTGCTGCATCGTAAACTATACCAAAAAAAACTTTATTCAAACCAACACTAAAGCTTATATTAATGGTTAATTAATGGTTTTAAAAAACAAATTAACATTTCCTGTAAACAATTAAAGGAACTGGTGGTGTAGAAGAGAGGTGGTGTACAATAGCTTATTTTCACAGAAATAGTAAGAAATAATAATAGAAATGAATAAATAACTCTCATTGAGGTAAAATTCACAAAGAAAATAAAACATAGATAGATAAAATAACATAAAATGGGTGCATTCTTGTATTACATCTTTACATGCATAAACATAATACAAACACATCAGACCCAGGCTTCCATTAGTCGCATTCATATTTACTCAATACATGCTTATTGCCATCGGTGTCAGGTCGAAATAGTGAGACCGCATATTCATGTATAACTTAATTTTCAAGTTCACCACATAGTAGAACTGCGGTGGTTTCTATAGCTCTGTGTAAATAAGCCTGCCAGCAACAACAACGTCTCCCTGCTGTTATTCCACTCATGGCTTTTCTAAGTCACCACGGCATACGTCCAATTTAGTTTAGGTCATGGCTTTTGATATTTGCCACCTCCTACTGTCCAACTAATCACTTTTAATTCTTATGGTTTTAACATGTCAAACACCAAATTCCGAGTCTATCAAGCCAAAACTCTAGGAAGAGTTTGATTAAGTACAACACCTGGAAACGCTGAAAAAACACCTGAAAATCTCACGGTTGAGTCAAAATGGACGACTTCCTGTTAGGTTAACATCATCGCAGCAAGATCCTTTATGGTAGATCTTGATATGATAAAAATGTTCTTATATGTGAAAAAAAGTATAGGTGGGGTGTTTTTTAAAAACTTTTAGGGGTTGCTGTGGAACCATCTTGCTCCACCCTTTGTCAAAACCCATTAGATGTAAAAAAAAAAAGTTATAATTTCCACGACTGTCGCATTTACAAAGTTTCATGAGTTTTTCAACGTGGATAAGCCCTGAAAGGAAATTTACGGCTTTGAGAGGCTTCCTAAGGTTCTGCTACTAATGATGTTTTTATTAAAAAGATCTTGCTTTATCAATAGTAGTAACAGGAAATATGTTTTTGTACATAACTGAACCGCTACTATTTTCAGAATTGGATTTACTGAGTTGTAGGAAATTCCTTAACATCCAACAGTCAATGTCGCTGAGATGATCTGAAACCGCAGCAAGACTTCCTTGAGGAAGATGAATTTGTCCTCAGCATAGCAGTGAATGGAGACGTTATCAAGTGGATGCACTTAAATATAGATTTATTTTTAAACTTTTCATAAGTTTTTGTTTATCTCCTAACACACACACACACACACATACACACCCACACCCACACAAGCCAACCCAAACTGTATCTGGGTCAGAGTTACTCACAGAGATGAATCTAACTGAAGTTCTACATTGTCCCTCTTTCTTCTGTTTTACTGTTGTAGAGATGTAATTAATTACACCAGGCCCGCAAGGAGATGGTGAGGAGGAGAGGAAAGGAGGGAGGATGTCTCAGTTGTTAGGAGAGCAGCAAGTAAAGGATGGTGACATATATTGGCAGTCAAACTCATATACATAATATATTAATGTTTATCCAATTATTTGACTCCTGGAACCATGCATCCGTTGTTCTGACTGAGGATGGGCATGTACTGATAAGAAAAATCAAATATAACAGATTAAGGATAAAAAACATTCACCTAAAAGTATTAAAATTTCATCCGTTTCAATTTTCATAAATGGTCGGTTTTCCTGCTTGGTGGACCTGATCATGCCTGATGGCCCATAATCAGGTCCCTGCCTAGTTTTTGCAACTTTGCACAATGCTAGATTTTGGAAAAACACTAAAACTCTGTGACTTTATGTCACAGCTAAAGGCTGTAGTATCTACATATACCTCACCTTAGTTTACATAGGTGGTATTTTGAAGCCTATATCCCTCTCAGTGGTCAAAATCCCATTTTTATCACATCTTGGGTCCATTTTTTATCCAAATGCACCCAACTATTTCTATCAAATTTGATGTAGTTATCATAGAGTTTCTTGGCATGAGAAATGATGGTGGTCACTTTACGGAAGGATTAAAGGTTTGAGGGTTAATATTCTTTGTCTGGGCATAAACATGTCATTTGAGTGTAAAAAAAGGACTTTCCATCTGTACCTTGTCATCGCTTTTATCTTTGTGACTCTGCCCTCCACTCATGCCGTCCAATTGCTTCCCATCCCCATTCACTTCCCATTTCTATTGGTTGGTTCATCCTGCTCAAGTATGACTCAGAAAGAGGTGTGTCAGTCCACCACATGAATCAGCACAATGTGTTTGTGTGTTACAGAGCGTAAATGACTGTGTACGTATGTGTGTTTGTTTTTATACCATTGTGGGATCCTTCATCTGACAGCACAGCCAACATATAGGGACAAACATTTTTTTGGGGGGACCAGGTAGTTCTCACAATGAATCTTTCCGTCTGGTGTGTCTCACAATGGTATAAAAACAAAATGTGGGTGTTTGTGTGTTTTGGGTGTGTATGTGATGCACATTCATTTTGAATAATGTCATGTTTCCCTATTTCGTTGCCTCTTTTCCTCAGGACTCTGATTACCCTCTCTGTTATTCCCCCAAGTTTAATTATTTCTATTTTGTCTTGTTTTTGTTTTCTTGTACTTATGTTTCTTTCTCTCTATTGGATTCGTAAGCGAGGCTGCGGAGCATCTGGATTTAGTTATTTTATTTTACTGTTTAATTGTTTATGTTGTCATTTGTTTTTTGGAGACTCAGTGTTTGCTCGATTTCAAAATTGAACGTAATGTCAGTTGACACATTTTCTCAACAGACACTGAGACTCGAGATTTATCTGTGAGCCCCTCACCATGAAGGATGGGTGCATAAAAACAGCAGCTGCACGAGAAAAGTAATGATTGTGTGAATTCTCAAAGTATTTAGAAAAAAAATGAAAGTGCATTGTTGCTGCTTTTATGACCCCTGCTCTTCCTTTATCCTGTTTTATCATGCTGGGTCCAAATCCTTCCATCTCCTCTATTCCCTTCAACCTCTCCAGATCTCCACAAGTCTCACCCCGATATTCCAGGCATCATGCTAGTTTATGATGAGGCAACATGGCACCAGTCAAGATATGTATATCTATATAGTTGTTTCAGATTTATGGCCATCCGAGTAGCTGGCAGAACATCCTTCCCAGCTTCACCAAACCCATAGTAGACACTCTCCTTTTCTCATGATGGTCCAGACCTGTCCAACCCCCAACACCCCCTGCTGTGTTGTTCTTATTCATTGGTCCCACAACCCAGAATCCTTCCGGTATCTGTATTTCCCAACAAAATCCAGCTTGTAAATGTATGGATTATGTTTCTTAGAGTAGCCATGTCCAAAAGCAACTCCCAGCAACCTCACGTCCACTCTTCTGAGATTATCATGTTCAAAGGCAGTAGGTCGAAGATGGCTCTTGGGGTTGTTCTTGGACAGAAGATTACTTCTGTCTCCTTTTTTTCCAGCAGTGTCTGTCAGGCCAGGGGCAGATTCTCAGCAGCGGTTTTAGATATTCTTACATACCGCAAAGTCACTTTAGAGACCAAATGTCCACAGGATCAGCTTTCATCTCTTTTTCATGGAGCATCCATCAGCAGACACATTTAGGACCCCCATGACTCCTTAAATTCATGTGTGAATTTCTAGTTTCCTGCCAAAATCAGACACAACATTCAGACATGGATATAATGGTTGCATTTTCTGCAGCCATGTTGGAGCCATAAGGCGTTGCAGCTCCATCCAGTGGACAGAAAAGATCTATTCTGTTAACCGACAGTTTTTATGGGTTACCTAACAGTATGGGTAAAAAATTAGTCCATTTGGATCAGAAATATAAAATAGCTTTATCGAACACTGTTGAAAATGCAAGTAGTGCAGTTATTTCTGAAATAAGGTTCCCATGAGTTGATTGTCCTTGTTGGCCTGAAGAATGTGGTGTCAGATATGAGGATGGAAATGCAGAGGTTTTTCCGACTGCGACACCTCTGTGCTCTATGCTCTGCAAGGATTCTTAATCCCTTTCAAAATGCTGTGACGTGAGAGAGGAGGCTGTCCCTGAACCCCCCTGAAAGCTGGGATGTTTCATCAGTGCACCAATTCGGTTAAACCAGGAGTGGTATTAACC
The DNA here is from genome assembly GCA_009660295.1 of Lophius piscatorius. Taxonomy (NCBI): domain Eukaryota; kingdom Metazoa; phylum Chordata; class Actinopteri; order Lophiiformes; family Lophiidae; genus Lophius; species Lophius piscatorius. The sequence goes on along the minus strand of VRLP01002121.1, from coordinate 25,927 downwards.
CCATTCTTCATTTAGAGCATAAATCTTCTTCCTTCTGTGGAGGAGCATTAAATGCTATTTTGCTTCCTAATCTTCACCCTCCTTTGCTGTCTAGTAAAGACTAGAGTTGAATTTCATTCAGTATATTCTCTCTTTCCCCTTCTAGCTCTTGTTCGGTGTCGCCCTTTTTGCCCCAGCCATGATTTTACCAAATTTAAGGGATAATTCGGTAAAGTGAAGCATCAATCAAGCAATGAAGTTGAAATATGGCTACTTATTACGACTTATTCATAATTCAGATACAAAATAAAAACACAAAAGGCAAGGAGCAGAGACTTCTTAAATAACAGGGCTGCAGGTGACACTAAATCATAAGTTAATCAGAACCTAAAAGCAGTCTGCTAGTATTCAGATCCCTTTACTTTTTTCTCAATTTTTTTGTTTCAGCCTTATACTTCAATCAGAACTGGAGCTCAGCCAGAGTTACCATCAGATTATTGCATTAAGGTGCTTCTCCACTGATTACTCTCTCCCCTGATTACTCTGAATTACGGACAACAAGTTTACTTTTGTTCCCATCAGACTTGAGAATCTCTTTCCCCATCGTCAGAGAGTCCTTTAGGTGCCTTCCTGTGTCTTTCACTGAGGAGAGGCTTCCGTCTGGCCCCGGACTAGGAAGAGTCCTGGTTGTTCCAATCTTCTTCCATCTGGAGGCCACTGAGGTTTTAGGGACATTCAGTGCAGCAGAAACCTCAAGGGATTTATTCTTATATTCATTGTTAGCTGTGTGACCTCATAGACAGGTGTGAGACCTTAAATAAACAGGTGTGTGTCTGCAGATTATATAGGGTCAGGTGAATTTACGACAGGTTGACTCCAGTCAAGATTTAGAAACATCTCAAGGATGATTCAGGGAAATGGCAGGAACCTGAGCTAATTTCAAGTGTCATAGTAAAACGTCTGAATAATTGTTACAATGTGATCTTTCAGTTTTTACTTATTCAATCAATTTGCAAAAACATTTAAAATTCCATTTTCGCTTTGTTATTATGGCATAGAAGGTGTAGAAGGATGAGTAAAACATGAATTTAGATGATTTTAGCACAATAAGACTGCAACATGGTAAACTATGAGCTACTGTAAGTGAATAATTTATGAATGCACTATATTATTAAGAAAGAGGTGAAGTGAGGGACTGCTGTTGTGTGTGGGTCCTTAGTTCACTGTGCACCTGCAGACTGTAAGTAGAACAGAGTAAAAATAATGTTTGCTTATCCAAAGATGATGGAGGATGCCTCCAAAAGGAACTCCTCCTGAGGGTGGCTGTTTTCCCTCACAAGGGAACACCAAAAATCTATATATATATATATATATATATATATATATATATATATATATATATATATATATGCATGTGGACAGACTAACAGATAGTCTGTAAAATTTTTATTTTTTTTAATCAATGTTTGCACTCAAAAAAGGGAACTTTCTGAGTTGTTTAAGTCAATAATTGTACTTATACCCCATTATATTAATACATATGTGTTAGGCTTTTTTAACTTAGTCCGCTTAAACAGGTTTACCTTAAATGAAGACTTTTTAGCTCAAAAAATGATTGATTTCACCCAGCAATTATGAGTGTATCGTACAATTAAGATAAGATAAGATAAACCTTTATTAGTCCCACAACTGGGAAATTGCAGAAAAAAATTAAAACAGTACATTAAGTTTTTCCTAGATTAGTTCGTATACATCAGAATTATTTTTTAAAAGTTAGTCAAAGCCAAATAAATAGCATTTCCTTAAATGTATATTTCTTAGTTAGTTGTAAAATCATAATCCATGTTTAACAGATAATGCTGTATTGGCGCAGTGCATTCATGTTGGTTGGACATAAGTATGCTATTTATCATCTTAAAATAATATATGAAACAACTCAGTTGGGTGGAAATTCTTTTAAGGTGGGCCAAATGTCTAAGATTACAGCATCATTGGGCTGACAAGACTGGGTTCGGGTAAGTTTTGATTTTGTTGCTGTTATAAGTCAATAATTCATCCATGATGTTTCTAGGATGGCTGTAAAATCCAGTACCAATAATCAGTGTTATTTTACAGCAAGAGTTGTTCATCATAGCTTCTCTCTTTCTGGAGTTTTTGAAGGAAGGGGATGAATATTATGTTTCTTATAATGCAAATAGTTTTTAATTTTTGTATCTGATGTTCTTGTGGGATGAGCCGCCACTCGTCTCAAAATTCCCAACCCCAGTTTGAAAAACTATCCTTCTGAAGCTGTAACTTGATGACATCATCTACTTTGGAATGTTCCCTCAAATAGCAAATAAGATGTTACACAACTGTTTTGACAGACTGAATTGTACGTATAACAGTCGAATATACACTGATAAAGCATACAATTGGCAGAATACTCCTTTACTAGTGACAATTGTCATTCTAATTTCATCTTCAACTTTTCTTTTGTAGAAAATGCCCTTGTAGAAAAACCTTTACCGCAGCATTTTCTCCATCATCTATTGCGATAGATTGATAGCTTGATATAAAAGCAAAGCTAATTTGAAGGAATTAAAAATTATTTTGGAATAAAAATATGCAGTGGAGAGTGTACCTTATTTCAAGGGATAACTTTCAATCCCGAAATAAACAGATATGCTTAATATAGGTTCAGCTTCAGGGGATGATCTATCGGTTCATTTCTTATGATTTGGAAACAACTACGGACACACATCAGGAATTGCGCTCTCTCACACACTCACACGTACATACACACAGGAATTGTTCCAGCTCTGCACAGCTGCAGCAGTGCACCTGTGCTAATTGGGCAGAAAGGGAAGGATTCCAGCACCCAAAGGACTTTGGCTGGGTGTCACATGTGTCTATGTATGTATATGTGTGTGGGTATGTGTGTGTGTATATGTGTGCGCACACACTGCTCCTTGTGTGACCTCTAGCGATTTTCCTTTACTGATGGAAGGATGAAGTAATATATGGTGCCAGCCTCCTCTCTCTGTCCTACTCCGAAGCCATCCAATCCTGTTTGAATGGAGGGGATAGTTAAAGATGGACTTGCATGGAAAACTTTTCTGTTTCTCAACAGTGGACAAAAGTTAGGGAAAAGGGGAAGGCAAATTATGTGACCGATAGAGGCTGAGAAAGCTCCAAAATATCACAACAGGGCACTCTCACTGAGAATTAATTTCAGTAATTGTTGATCAACGGGAGGTTGATTTGATAAGACATGATTGCAAGCTGGATTCTCTCAGTCCGTTATCTGCCTCACCCTTTTCTAATGTCCTCACACCTCCTCACCTCAGACGTTCCTACCCCCTTGTGTGATTTGAATAAGTCTACCAGAGGTTACTTCATTAACCACTTCTTTCTAGAAGCAGCTTTGGCGGGTCCAGTCCTTGACACATCAGGTCTACTACACAGTGTCCCAGTCTATTACTTCCTATCTCACTTTTTGAACGCCACCCCCTCCTCCCCTTCCTCCCTTCCCTCAACCCCCCCCAATATCCCCACTTCCAACAGAAGCTCAGAGTAAGCCCTACTACTCCGATTATTCCCCCACTCGCCTGCTCATCCACAAGATGTGCACAAGCCACTACTTGGACCTCTTCATCACCATCGTCATCGCCCTCAACGTCATCGCCATGTCCATGGAGCACTACCAGCAGCCCGAGGTCAGATGTAGCAATAAAATGTTGCTGGGCCGATGATAGGACCTTTCTTTAAAATGTTTAAATATGAGTGTTAGGAAATGGTGCTGATTGATTGCTGAAAGTTATCTGCTGGTTATGACAGGCTTTAATCGGAAAAAGACCCGTATTCCAAACTTTGAAAGAATGTCAGCAGAAGATTATGGAACACCAGGTTAATGACTTCAGATCATTTCAGTTAGTGGGGAACAAGCTGTGTCAATGAAAATAAAATATCAATTATAACAACCGATAACCTTTGGAGTTGAAGGATGAGTTATAAAAAGTTGTTTATTTATTTATTTTATTTCTCTATTCACACAATTAATACAAGACATGAAAATTAAGTCTAAGAAAAAGAAAAAGTATCTGTGAAGGAGTGTTACAAGTCAGACAAGTTACAAAACCATCCCCCAAGAAAAGAAAGAGTTAAATAAGAACAATGCAGAATAATGAATGAATTTCAAATGTTGGCATACAAAAATTTCACATTAAAATAAGTGTATAAAAAAGTGCAGAGAGATAATAGCAGTAAACAAAACTTGTTAAATTTGCTGTATGTATGTAACTGTATGACTAACAAATAATGATCATGGCTGGATCAGATCAGACATTTTGGCTACAGGACATTTTTATGGCTTTTCTCATAACCAGTTGACGATGTAATGGAATAAATTAAATGCACATTTTTATTCCATAAAGTAGCTCCATCATAACTGATAGAAAAGTAAAACAGGATGTTTTCTCTAAAGAAAGATTCTGAAGATTCTCAGACTGCTTGATTAGCTAACAGAAAAACTTTGAATTATTAACATATTAATGTCTCTAGATGGATGGTCTGCTAAAGAAAGTAAATCTGTATTTTCATATACATTTATAGACAAATGTATATATTTGCTGAAGGATTATAAGAAAAACAGGGAACTGAAACTTAAAGAAGAGAGGAGCAGTTGGTACATCAGATTTGGAAAAGTTGTCGACCTAAAAAATTGTCTGCGCAGCAAAAACATTTTGTTGGGATTAGTTAAAAAGTACCTGCCCACACAATATTACAATAAATTAAGTATTGATAAATAAAACTATAATATAATGTAAGCATACATGAATTTTGTACAGAAAACTTGTTTGTCTAAGGAAAGATTTTTTGGCTTTTCTGCAGACAAACGAACCGGATCTCTCCAAGAGAGTTAGTCATCAATCAAAACACTTACTCTTTCTCATATTATTTATTTGCTATGTTGAGAGTATATACATCTCTATTGGGGATTAAACGGTTGGTGTCTTCTCCAAAGTGCAATATCAAAGAAACTGAAGTGTTGTAAATGTAATATAAAGGGTAAAAAGGTAAATTTTTATATCTTCAATGGGAGAGAGGCATTTGGTAAATTTGTGTCACATGGCATGCACTATTGTGGAAAGTATTATATTATAATTTTTATGTAAAAATATACTTTTTATTGAAATCAAGAAAAATCAAATCCAAATTAAACTTGGGGAAATATTAAAATTCATGTAATTTCATTGTTATATTTTGTAATGGTTAGAATGTATGGCAATAACAGTGTTATAGGATACACATGACGACCATGATTCTTACTTCCTGGTGATTTTTCACTAAAGCCATATTCGGGATTTTATGTATTATTGCATTTGTGCCCCTAAATCCTACACAGAGTACCATTTAGCTGAGCCACAGCTCACTTTGCTTCATGAAGTTATTCGCTGTCCAACATCTCTCTCTGACATTCTCAGGAGCTGACCGAAGCACTGAAGATCTGTAACTACGTCTTCACCCTCATCTTCGTTCTGGAGACGGTCTTCAAGCTGGTGGCCTTTGGCTTCCGGCGCTTCTTCAAAGACAAGTCAGTGCTAGAATACCTGCCGTGCTTCACAAACTCATGACCTTTCCCAAACATCTCATACACAGATCAGCGAATAAACTTAAAAGGCTTCTGACATTTCACTGGATCTGATATTTGAATACGTTGCTGTTCTGTAACCTCTGAGTCATGTGGAAAATGTGAGGCAGAGTTCAGAGAGCCGAAGTGTGCTAAGGTGCTACAGTTGATGGTTCTCAGCGAGGCATGTAGGAATATAAACGGCCTCATTAAATGATCATAAAACACACTGCCTTAGATGATTTCATAGCTCGGAAATCCCTGGCGTCTCACGGAAAACCGCAAAATAATGCACAAACACGACCACAGCAGCACAAATGTATAAAAGTTGGCAACACATTTACATAAACACACAAACTGAATCACACACATCCAGGCAAAGGCACGATTAGGCATTACCTCATTGCACACTGACTGACGAACTTTTGGCAATCGGACTGAATTTAAGTTGATTTCTTTTGTAAGAATATAAAATGTAGATCAGGCCGGTGAAAAGAAGCAAACCTGATTAGAACAACCACCCACGGTTGTTCTTTCTCATATTTTAGACTGTCACCCTCTTCCAGACATTTTGTTCAGTGTCCATTTATTGCACTGGGACTGAAAAATACAGTTTAGTCAACCCAATATTGTGATCTCAGGCCATGTCAGAATACCTGGGATAGAAAGTCTGAGTTGATTGTGATCTTAGCATACATAGTTTATCTAGCGGTGCAAAGATATCTCTATAATATGTGGTATGAGAACAAAATAATAAGTCCATATATTACACTCAAATTTTCGGCAAATCCCTGTGTGTCTAAAAATTAGTCTCTTAATTGAAAGTTCATGTCAATTTCTGTGACTGGAGTTTTGGCCAGCTTTTGTCATCTAATCAATCACTGTTTCGAATGACCCTTTTAGGCTTGAAGGTTTGTAGAAATTTAGTTTAACTCTTTGTTGCCTTAAAAGAGATTGTAAGCTAACATTATGCACATCAAAAGAAAGCTAGCATTGTGCACAGTAAAAAATATGCAAAAACTTGGTGGGATGACCATTTATTACAGGACATCAATCCCTGACAAAGTCTTTTCGCAATATAATATACAGTATGTTGTAAATATTTCCCTCTGATGTCAAAGAAATAAATGAAAAAAACGGACACAAAGAGTAAAGAGAAAGAAGAACATCTTCCCATTTGAAACAAAATAAAACCAAAATTTAACCCAATAACAACTAAAATGCTATTATTCCCCTCAGATAGGGACCCAAATGCAAAACTAAGAGTACAGAGGCCGGATAAACAGTTTAATAAAGATTTATTTGTGAGATAAGAACTGCTGAACATCAGAAAACGCTGGTGATACCATCACAGGTGACAAACTCCGATTGAACAGAGGGATCTCTGCGAATCGATAGGAGTGAAATCTGATGCACAGAAGCAAATGTCAGATCATATGAACCAAGGTGTCCAAAAAATATCACATAAGAGCAAAAAGAGTTAACAGGAGTCAGACGTGTTAACATTAGGTATAACAGACAAACTACAAATTCTTGATAGAGAGCTGGAAGTTATATACTTAAAGGCCATAATCAAACTTCTATCAAGTTTTGCTATATATTTTTTTACATTACACAATGCTTGATTTTAATTAAAACTTTCATCTATGTTTTGTAGTTTGTGGGCCATAGTTTGTAGTAGTAAAGCTCCCTCTAGTGGATTATGTGATATTTTGTAGACAAAATCCCTCTCTGGGGAAATGTGTGGAATAACATGAACTTTGTGGTATTCTATCAAATTTCATGCAGTAGTTATCAAAGTGTTTCTTAGCCAATTCATTTAGTGTTTTGTTTGATTCCTTGACTGTAATATGATGATGATCCTTTTCATCTAAATGGATAGAAATATTGGTATTTTTTGTGTTTAATCACAGATAACTCACAAATAGTAACAGGTATAATGTTACTGAAACTGCACATACATTATTTTAGGTCGTAACTTTCCATAGACACCAGGTTAATACAGACACACCTGATAGTTATGGAGCTGTTTATTTTGGGTAACTTATTCAGGCCAGGCTTAACTTAATGAGCGGAACAGGATAAGAAATATAAGAAAACGGATTTCCGATTCGAATTGAGGTTGTTTGACTCAGGTTTATTTCTCAAATAATAATCTTTGATGGATTATTTGGATCCGCTTTTTGTTAGTAGTCACATTCCAGGATTCAGTGACAGGAAGTTAATCAAGTTGAATTGAGGGATTTGATGATTTGGTTTGTGTGTTTAGGTGGAACCAGCTGGATCTGGTCATTGTACTGCTCTCCATCATGGGCATTACTCTGGAGAAGATCGAGGAGGCTTCTTTGCCCATAAACCCCACCATCATCCGCATCATGAGAGTGCTGAGGATCGCACGAGGTATCAACCAGCTTCCGTCCTCCCTGACAACCTCGCTCCTACAGACACCTTTACAGAGATATCCTGAAGATAGGGCGCCTGACTTTATGACAGGTGTCATTGAGGGATGTTTGGGCACGGTTTTTGGTCAACCAGATAGCACCAAAAGACGCAGTCAGCAAATTAACAGGAGAAGCAGATGAGACAGAAAAAATAGAAGAAAGAGAGCGAAAAAGGAAAGTTAAGTGATGGTGGAAGAGATCAAAGACACATCAGGACAGGAAGTGAATTAGGCTGATGGAATGACTGAAATGAAATGGAGGCAAAGAAAGGTGGAGGAGGAATAAAAAGCAGAGACAGGGATGACTAATCACACCTGACCTGAAAATAGGTGAGAGGAACATGGAAAAAGGAAAAAATTATGTCAGGGTGAGGAAAAAAATTGAAATGAGGATAATGGGAGATGATTGAATGGAGGGGAGGTCTGTGAGGGGGTTGAGGAGACAGAAAGCATTTGGGAGAGAGACTTTATGGAACAAAATGGTGGAGGATAAAAATGGAATTCACATGTTATAATTTTCATCATCCTAACCAGGTTCTAAGCATTACCGTCTTTTATTGGTTCTTCTGTCCTAAACATATTTCTATTTTAACCCTCTGGAGTTTGAAGCCATACTGGCATGAGGTTTCAGGAGGGTAAAAGGAGGAGTAAAATTTTGTGGCATCTAATGGTGAAAATCCAGATTTCAACATATAGCTCAATAGCTCACCTCTCCCTGTCCAAGAATCAACGGTGGCCCTCGAGTGTCACACTGATGTCTTCCAAGTTATGACATTCCTTTCAATAGATTTATTTATGAATCATATTTAGTCATTTATTCTGTAAAAGGTCAAAGCTTAGATGGAAGATAACCATTATTATCATTTCTTCTGCATTGTGGCAGCTGTCTCTGGCGGAGCGAAAAATCTCACCCTCAGAGGGAACATCGAGACCCGACTCATGAAACCAATGAGTGGTAAACTATTTAGGTCTGTCCAGTCCATCTGGGGGATTCAACTCAGCAGGGGAAAGATGGCTACATGGTGGGAATGCTCGATCCTGCTGACTTATTTTCCTCTGCGTTGGTCCGATCCCACTGGGTCCCGATCAGCTTGTAAAGGGGGGAAATAACTTTACAATCCCCGTGTCCCCATCTTGAATTTTAGGATTCCTGTGATTTTGGACCAAGTTTACCAATCAGTCCTCCTTGTAGGAGCAATCACTTCAGAAATGTGAGGCTGGCAATCACCTATTGATTTGACTCCCCCTGTCGGACTGCACCTGTTGTAATCTGAGGCTTCACCACTAGATATCACTAAATTGTACAGACTGTGCCTTTATTGGAGTGAAAGAAGCCAATAAGACTGGTAGACTGGCAAGACTTTATGACGATAATTATAGTAAAGTATAGTCAATGGGGGAGAACTAATGTGTATCGTTACTTGAAAGCAGAGTGGATTGTACCTAGCTCAGGTATTTTATCCCTTTTTAATATTATTATAATGGAAGATACAGAGACAGATTCCGCAGGAAAAGGATGAGTTCTGTTAGCTTCACAGGTGTGATGTCATAAGTCCCTGCCGTGTTATGTTAAGATTACCAACCTTCATATTGTTACAGGCCTTTTTCATCTTCTCTGTTTATGTGTGCCTGCAGTCTTGAAACTCTTGAAGATGGCGGTGGGGATGAGAGCTTTGCTGGACACCGTTATGCAAGCCCTGCCTCAGGTACAGTCGAACCCCTTGAAATTACATAGGATTTTCTCTTCATTCCTTTGCCTGTATTTTTCCTCCGAGTCTTTCAGCTCCTAACACAAAATTACCGTCTTTATTATACAATGTTTTGAACATATTGTTCTGCTTCCCCCCCAATGAGCTTTTTGAAAACTATAAAGCAGTCTATTTGTAGCTTATTTGTCAGCTCCCTGCTGAGAAGGGAATTGAATGTCTCTTACAGTTTTATTCTGAATGGAGGTCAGAGGATTTCAGTTTGATGAACCTGATGAGGAAGAACAGCTTCACCAGTGTTTGGATTGGTAGAACAACAAAAACATCTCTCTGTCTGGAAACAGGTTGACTGGTTTTCCAAGCTAATTCTTCCTAAAGCCAGTAAGAAGATGAGTTCATAATTAATTAATAGGATGATATGGGTCAGTTGGGATATGATGTTCACCTGCAGGACTCACAAACAGGTTTCATAGATCTTTTAAAGTTGTTCCGGGTTCTTGTCTCACAATCAAAGGGTATGAAACATTCACAACAAGCAGGGTAGCTGAGTCATAAGGAAAACTCTCAATTAACAACTTTAACAACAACTAACAACTAAACCAAACCTATGGTCATGAGCTCTGGGCAGAGACCCAAATAATGAGGTCCGTGGATACAAGCAGCTGAAATGAGCGTCCTTCTTAGGGGGGCTGGACTCCCTTAGACATATGGTGAGGAACTCAGACATCTGGAGGGAGCTCGGATAGGAGATGCTGCTCCTTTAGGTCTAAAATACTTCAGGCTTTTTACAAGATACCTCCAGGACACCTACCTCTGGAGATTTTCCTGGCACGTTCAACATGGATGAACCCAGTGTAGATCCAGAACCCTCTGGATGGACTATATATCATCTGGCCTGGGAACGCCTTGCGATCTCCCATGATGAGGTGGAGAGTGTTGCTCAGTAGAGGGAAGTTTGGAATAATCATCTGATTGTGCTGTCTCTATGACCGGCCACGGATAAGATTAAGAAAATGAAATGGAGAGGAATAACAAAACTCAGCAATGACTCAAATAAGTTTTCAGCCCTTTTCTTATAGCGGCTTTTGATACTGATGATGGTGAAATACTACTGCGCCAACTTGACCGAACTCCCGCAAATCAGCCTGATCCAACATTGTGGTCCCACATGGCTCCATCGTAGGAACAGAATTCATTAATCTGCACATCATACCAGTAGATGGTTTCATCAAAATATCAACACATTTAATTACATAGTTGTCATTTAGTAATGCCCACATATCGCTGTCCCCTGATGATTTTTGATCCATTGGTATAGACACATACACACACATTACATTTCTTGCAAGAGCCCAAAAAGAGTCACTTGCCCTGGATAACTGTCATTCTAGAATCTCAGAAACATCCCCACAAAGTTCCAATTCTACAGCCGTGTTCAAACAATGATGGAAACTATTTATATAATCCACCTGTTTATAGGTTCACTTTCCATAAATCCATCCTGTAACATGGCCAAAGGGCCACACACTGTATGCCCAAAAACCTAAGCATGAGGGCTGTACCCAGCACTTTCCTGCACAGTTTCTCTGGCTGCTAACATGCACCATGAAGTCCCCCTTCCCAGTCTCTTCCCATCTCCACAACATATGCGCGTAATATTGATCTCAAAGTTTGGTGGAAAAGTTAAAATACCCATGGCTCTGTGCATGATGCACTGGCGCACAGTTATGCTTCACCCCAAGCTGCTGCAGAATCTGCTCAAACATGCAGGAGGTAAAGTTAGTACCTCGATTCTGCTGGATCACCTCTGGATTCCAAAAGTGCAGAGAAACTGGGTTTAGGCCTTAACCACCGATTTCACTGCGAGGGAATGCAAGGGAAATGCAGCAGGATACCTCGTAACCTGACACATCACAGTCAGCATGTAAGCGCAACCAGACCCTGATGGATGTAATCGCCCAACAAAATCAAAGATCAAATGCTCAAATGGATGGCCTACAGCTGGAATGGCTTAGAGAGGTGCAGGTTTAATAACCTGACTATGTTTGCAAATGAATTGGCAAGTATGGGGTAACTTGATGTATTTCGAGACATCATGCTTCAAACAAGGCCAAAAGAAACATTGTCATAAACTTTCATCACGTCCAAAAGCCACAACAAAAAGGGCACACAAAACATGTTTAACTATAAACATTAGTTTTAATCGATCAACCCCATTAAACTAAATTAGTGCGACACAAATAAACTAATCTAAATATGTACAGTATGGATGTGAGCATTCAGTAGTGTCAGTGGTGTAAAGTATGCCTGAGTAGAGAATGTGTGTGAGGATGTTGTGAGGTGCAAAATAGCTGAACCAAACCATGATGATGTTGCCTGTTGGAAGAACATAGCCAAAGTGATTATTCTGCAGCGTGGCTTTAGGTAAATAGGAACTCCTGGGTGCCACAGGTGTTCCAGATTACCGAATCAGCCACCTGCAAGAAGACACAGTTTACTAGTATGTGCCCACCAAGGGGAACCCAGGGGACATAACAATGAGGTCACATTTTAACATAATCACAAGGAGTTTGTCTTTAGCCACTATCGTCCTTTTTCCAGGGACAAAAAAAATCTTTAGACGTATCGTTTTTGTATGGTCTTTACTTAAACTGCCTCATTTTTCTTACTATTATTTTTAAATATTGTTTTGTCATACATTTATCAATCATTCTCTTATGTCACTAACCTTTGTTTTAATTCAAATGTGATTTCTTATTTTCTTATGTGATAGTTGTTGTTCTCTGGCTTCCCGTTCCCTTCATTGTTTTTACTGCAATGGAGTTCTTGTGTTCCTTCTCTCTCTCCCCTGAATATTCCCTCTCTCATCCTGTTGTCCCTGCAGGTCGGGAATCTCGGTCTTCTCTTCATGCTTCTCTTCTTTATCTTTGCGGCGCTGGGAGTGGAGCTGTTTGGTGACTTAAGTAAGGACACGTGCAAAACGCAAACAGGCAGTCAGACCAACCACACATTCCACTCACACTACTCTGTCTGAGCACAGGCATAATGCAAGTACCGTACGGTGCCCTATATAGTTGTTAATTTGTTCCCTGGTTTATGACTATATAGCAAACCGACGCTGTAGTTGTAACTGAAGAACTTATGTAATTGAATTAATCTGTCTCGACGACCCGCAAAAAACCCCAAATAACCACAGTACACTGTTAGAAAAGATGGACAACCACAATCTCAGACTATTAAACATGGTGCCAGATGTAGCTTGTTGTGATGGTTCTGTTAAGCGGGATGGGCGGTTCATTGCTGGAAGAGGCTAATGACCTCGGACGGATAACTGGAATGTCATCACTGGTCATTACAGGATCATTACCAGTGTAGGGCAGACCTGAGTGGACTGTCGCGTTCCGTTGTCATGTTGACCAGCCCACATCATGGACCAAGCAGTCTAACACAGGCACGAGTCAGAAGGTTTGCCTTGAAACCCTGTGGCCATTGAAAGTGACCAGGTGCCGGGAAACAGTACTGCTACCGTGCAGGTCTATCAAATGAGCATCGACTTGCGGGCGACGACGTAGAGTTTTGACACCGATGAAGCAACTTTGAAGTGTGCGATGTAGCGATTTAACGCTACACTGGTACGATTAAATGGGGCACCTTACTGTTTTCATGCTTCTTGACTGTAGGTTTAATCCATATGATGTTAATTTATTTTTGTTGAACATACAAATCAGTTCTTTGTATAAGTTCACATATTTGGCCTCCATCATTGATGCTCTGCAGCATCAATGATGTCATCAGCTGAGTCAGAATAATGATCACAGAGCTATCACTTCATTCTGGGGAACAAGTAGCAGTCAGAGTTGGGAAACCAGGTTAATAGATGGGTGTTCCTTTGGTTTGGATCTGTATTTTGTGGATGGCAGCCATTGCAACTGCTGCAGCGTTTTCCTGGTTGGAGCACTTATCTTTTCAGCTTCATATCTCCCTTAACTGTCAACAAGAAATTAGCATAGTGATAGTGACACCGATTCCAAGGCGTCCACCAGCAGCTTTCCTGCTGCATCCGAGAAAACAGAAACCTGCCGATTTTCTTTTCTTAGGAGGCGGAAGTACTTGGTGTTTCCACTGTTAACTCTGCAGCCCCCTTCTTTGCCCTTGAAGTGAAGTAAAGAAGCACCATCCCCTGTTGTTGCCCTCATGTCCTTGTGAATCTCTTCGGGATAGACGCCGCAGATGATCGCACCAAAGCAGTCGTTGTCCATTTTCTAAGGAAGTGATGACTTGTGATATTAAATTCCATTGAAAGACAAAAATTACAAAAGTAATCAACATTAAACTCTGTATGTGATCATTCAAAGAGTAGAACTGCACATAAATACAACAGGACTCTAATTACTCAACTCCTTCCCTCTTTGGCCACAAACTTCAATTGCTCTTATTTATAAATGAAACCTGCAGCTTTCAGAAAATCATTTTATTGCTTATGCTGTTACAACTTAAAAAACTATGAAATTCTCTCTTTCTCTATCTTTATATTTTACTTTGTGGCTTTTCCTCACCCTTCTCCTCTTTGTGTCTACAGTTTGCGATGAGCTCCATCCATGTGAAGGTCTGGGGCGCTATGCAACCTTTAAAAACTTTGGGATGGCGTTTTTGTTACTCTTCAGAGTTTCCACAGGAGACAACTGGAATGGCATTATGAAGGTGACACTAACACCTCAGTTTGTGTTTTTATTTGCGAATAAATGAAGCAGGAAGACAATATGGAGATGAGAATTTAGCAGAATCATCCATCATTAATGTTGTGATTAGCTTTTAAATGGTCAAGTTTTAACACATATCCTCTTGTTTTTTGTGCAGGACACATTGAGGGACTGCGCTCATGAAACCAGCACCTGCTACAACACTGTGGTCTCCCCCATCTACTTCGTCTCCTTCGTTTTGACAGCCCAGTTTGTGCTGGTCAACGTTGTCATCGCCGTTCTGATGAAGCACCTCGAGGAAAGCAACAAGGAGGCTAAGGAGGAGGCGGAAATGGAGGCAGAGTTGGAAGACCTGGATGATAGACACCGTGTGGAGAACATGGCCACGAGGTCACCCCCACTCAACCCTCTGGATCTCGGCATCGACAGATCGAGTTCTAGTGGTTCCCCGTGGAAGTCCCCTGGAGGACGGGATAGGGAGCAGGAGAGGGATGGTCCTATGGACTCTCCTACTGCTAATATAACCAGAGACACTCTACAAATCAGAGCAGACCCAGCTTCGGGCATGGAGGCCACACTGGAGGTTAACTTTTTTTTGTTTTGCATGTAAATTGATGTTTTTGTTATTGTTTTATATATATGTGCTTACTTCTTTCTGTATCCATTGACAATGTTGCATTGGAATGGAAGAGTCAAAAAGCTCAAGACAGACTAGAAGACTGCGCCTCTAGTGGTCAGAGGTCTAAACACAGAGGAAAACGAGCCAGGAACCAATAGAGCCACAATCAGACTTCTACCTGGTTTTTTTAAAACTATGTTTTAAAGTCAGAGCCAAAGGTTGTAGTATATGAATATAGTGTAGATCCCTCTATAGCAGACATAGGTGGTATTTTGCAGCCAAAACCGAATCTGAAAATTTTTGGAATATTTGAGTCCATTGTTTATCCAACTGGTCCAAAGTCCTCCTAGTCACATCCCACAAAAAAATGCTTGGAATGAAGTTCCTGGTATTTCTAGCAGATTGTATGCAGGAGTTGAGTAACTGATTTGGTTTTGTTTGAAATTCAATGAATTTTTTTTGTTTAGTTGAGTTTACTTAAAGATCAATTTTTTTTTATACAACGATTCCAAATTTTCCATACCACAGTGTAATTGATATGTAAATGAATGAAAAAAATTTGCTTGAAATTTGGCATTATCTTCAAAAATATATCTACATAATTATATATGTATAATATATCTAAATTCAACACCATAAGTGACGGGTTTTTTTTCCAATATTGGGATATACATATGCTTGTTTAGTATTGTGTTTAAGACATACTGACCCAGATTAAGATGATATGCAAGATGTGTGTATGTGCTATTTTGTGTGTGTGTCTGTCTGTCTGGTCCCTGCTGAGGACATGCCAGTCGTAGAGAGGTCATAGTACCGTGGGAAAGTCGGACCACTGGACCTTGTTTTTCACTCCAGCAGCTATTTCCAGGCCGCAAGGAACTTTCAGGGGATAGTAAATAGAGGTTTCACTCTGCCATAAAATATGCTCTCTATCAAACCCTGAAAGTCCTCCTAAACATCACTGAGCCTGTGACGCTCTTTTTGGGAACGCTTTACTGAGGTGTTGTGCTGCTCCCTTGTGGAATTAAATGAAAAAACATTCAATTTAATTGCATTGCATAAAATAGGACTAGTTATAAAGTAAATCAATGACGGCTTGTTGAATCGTGTAGTTCTTCTCCTATTTCGTCCTATTTCTTTTTGTATATCTGTTTGTTTCCTCCGTATCAACACTGTGTCTCTTTCTCTATCTTTTTTTCTTTGAAATCCATTCTTTCTTTACATTTATTCATTTGTATCTGTCTTTTTGTCTTTCGACCTCCCTCCTCCTCCTCTGTTTTCAAAAACTTCTTCCCCGTTTTATCTCTCTCCCTCTCCTGGCTTGTCTCTTTTTGCATTACCAACGTTTGTCCAACAGAGAGCGCAGTTTGACTCTGTCTCACTGGTCATCCAGGGTTCAATGGAGGGAGAGTTGAGCTTGATGGACAACCTGTCCGGCTCCATCTGCCACTACTACGCGCTGCCGCCCAAGCCAAGCGAGCACAGCACTGACAAGAAGGTTAATAATCATCAAAACTACGACTCACTCTCTCCATTTCATGTGTCTGGTGGCTTAAACTCATTTCATTTCATTCACATGTCGTTACTCATTCCATTTCAATAAAACGGTTTTTGACTTGAAAATCAGAACTTATGGATTTTGCTTTTCAAAGAGAACCATTAAAAGGAGAATAATTTTGACCCCAACTTTAGTAGCTTTGTAGAAATTGATCATTTACATTCATATGCACTCATTTTAGTAAAACAAGTTTTAAAAAGTTTTCATCATAATTATATGACATGTACTAAACACTGCAGTGATGAATTTATTAAACATAATTAGTAATTTCCAAAACCTTTCAATATTAATTTAATGCAATTAAACTCCCTTGTTATTCAGTTCTTTTAGGATACAAAAGTCAATACAAACAAAACCATGTTTCATTTCTCAGAGTGCAACATACTTTACGGATTAGATCCTTTCAAGGGTTCTCCAAATGAGTCTAAAAGATCAGACAAGCAAATCAATAAACATTTATTAATCAGACTTCTTCTCTAATCTTCTTCACATGACTAATGATTCCAACTCATACTCACGAGAAAAGAGCAAACAAGCGAACACATATTTGTTATATCTGTAAGGTGATCTTGCGTGTCCTGAATGGGACCCATATATAAAATCTATTAGTATTATCAAAATAGTAATACATTTATTAAAAGATCAGAGCCAGATAGAAGACAGATTTTATTTTATTTCATTTCATTCTTTCATTTTGGTGACCTGACCCTTTTAAATAAGATTACAGGTTCATGGTGATGAAATTAAGCTCATCTGAGAATTTACATGATGTTTAAATACAAATAAAATTCTATGTCTCAATATCAAATTGGACAACTTAAAGGTGCAGTGTGTAAAATTTCATGAGGAGGAGGCTACCCTGATCAGTAGCCAAGAACCGACCAACTGAATGCTGGCTACAGAGAGGGGTTTTCATGGATTTAGATTCAGGTGGCAGGAATATGTTTCACCTCTAAAAACCAATGAGGGAGAGGATGATGAAGACGTTATTGCTGGATAACTGCTTATTGTTTTAACAAAGGAACGCTCAAACTGACTATTTAGCAACGAGGCACCCACAACATGTAACAAATAATAATATTGGTTATCTTAAATCTAGGCTTCAGCCTATGGTTTTACAGAATAAATACCTAAATATAATTATATTCCCTAAAAGTCTGGGATATTATGGAATCATTATGGCCGCGTCCAAATCTGCAGCCGCGGATCCCTTATATAAATGCGAAGAGACAAAAACTATTTCATGATTAATTTCAAATTTATATCTTACATAGACCTTAGCGTGAAAAATAACTGGATTGATTTTGGGAAATGTTGCAGTTGTATGCTTTTGACACTAGGGTTAGGGTTAGGGTAAACTTCATCATTCACTTTATAATCACTTTGAAATCACTTTATAATTTCTCCACCGTTGGTCCGATGAATTCAAATTTGGTGCAAATGAATCGACTCGAGGAGATCTATCTTTAATATATCACATTTTACTCTAATAGTTCCTATTTTACCCACCAGGCGCAGCTTTTTTATGAAAAACATGTTTTTTGGACAAAACTTCAGATTTAATTGAGGAGTTCAATCGGGGAGATTGCTTGAACAATGCTGTGGATTGGGGGCTTTTAGAGGATATACCCTTGCTGTCTGGGATGACAGAGTAGGCCTAGTTGTCTATATTTGTCTCAAGGAATCTTTTTGACATTTGATGGCCACCATAGACTATTTATTAGTTAGGGGTGAGCTTTAGTTGCAACTTAAACTTCACCACTAGATGCCACTAAATTTTCACACTGCACTTTTAAAGAGGAATGACATTTGTGGGGAGGAATCTATGAATTACAATGCAAAAGATAGCCGTAAAGGAATTCATTATTTGGTTCAAGATCTATTAGTTATTAAAAAGTGCGCTCATGTTACCCTGAGTGGAGTTAAGCTTCAGCTATGATGTCATTCTAATCACTTTCACTCATTTATGCTCACCGGTTTGTGAGCTTGTTCATCAGCGTCAGTGACGTCAATGACGTTCTGCAGAATTTACTTTGTCTCTTTCACACACGTTTGTCTTTGCATGTCTGTGGTCGTGTCCGTCTGTTAATAGATGTGGATCCCTGCTTAGATACGTGACAAATGGCATTCTGGAAGTATTGAGATCCCCTCCAGATTAACAGCGCCATCAGCGAGCTATGAATCATCAGGTCACTGAATAAACATCAGAAGGCCTCTTTTTCTCATTTGGATGCAAATTTGGATCAATTAGATATTAATATGCAAAATCCCCTCCTCTAAATGTTTCTAGCTAGACACCATCTCACTTTCTGACGTTTTAGCAGAATGGTTTTCTATTGAGTTTGGAGCTCCTGCTCTTTAATCTGCTTCACATGTCAGACAGTATGTCCACTTTTCAGCAGGTAGAGCGCAAATATAATCAGCAGCTCCTCTTTAAGAGGAGATCAGTGTTCAACAGCCTAAACTCTGAAGGAATTATGTGTTCAACACACACGGTCTCATTTGTCTGATTTGTGTTTAAGAGGCGATCAGTGTTCAACAGCCTAAACTCTGCAGGAATTATGTGTTCAACACACATACTCTCATTTGTCTGATTTGTGTTCAGGGTCACTAGGCTGTCCGTATGTGTACCCTGATATCAATCGTCTAATAAAATGTCCTGCATCTCTTGTCTTTGCTATTTCTTCTGTTTTTTTACTTAGTTTTATACATGCGTTGTTTCTAATATTAGCTGCGGTCTTTTCTGTGTTTTGTCCTTGTTTTTATGTGTTTCAGTGTATTGTTTTGTTTTCTATGCTCACCAGCCACTGTCTCTTCCTACCTAGATCCCTCTAGCGGAGATGGAAGCTCTTTCTCTGGCATCTGAGAAATCCGGGTCCCTAGCTCTGACAGACGACTTGGCCCCCGACGATTTTAAAACCCTCTTTCTAACCAGTCTGGAATGCAATGTACTGACAGCCCCTCTCCCCCCCTCCTCTTTCTCTCTCTCTCTCAGTCCTTCTTCCCCTCTGAAGTATTGTTAACTATTTTTTTTGCCATGGTGCTTCCAAAGCTTCTACTGCAAATTGTTGTCACTCACTGGTGAAGCAGTCTAAAATTGAGAGAAGAAATTCAAATGGATGCTAAAACATGAGTGATGGTTTGTTAGCATTTCCACAAAAACCCACTTCCTGAAAAAAAAAAAACATCTACTCAAAAATGTAAGCATTCAATGAAATGTTACTTTCTGCTCTGTGTACTATTAGCTCAACTACTAGGTTAACTGCTAGACTGACTATCAGGTGAACTGCTAATCTAACTATCATGCTAGCTGTACGGTACCCACCAAATGAACTACAAAGCCTAATTGTCGGACTTAATCTCAGACAAACTCTCAGGCTAACTATCACACTAACTCTCAGACTAACTCATAGACTGCTATGCCAACTGTCAGACAAACTATCGGATGAACTCTTAGGTTAACTGCCAGGCTAACTGTACGACTTACCCTCAGACTAACTGCCAGTCTACCTATCAGACTAATTAGCAGGTGAACTGTAGGCTAACTATCGGAGACTAGGTGACAGGTCATCTACAAGGCTAGCAATAGGGGCAAAAGGTAACCAGTAAAGTTTTAAATTCTATCTAAAAACATAGTGGGAGCAGAGAGGCTGAAACACAAGTGATGTGATCACGTATCTCCGTTTTGGTGAAAAATCTAGACGTTCTTGAGCTGAACGGTGGGTTTATTTAAGACATGTAAGAAGTCTGTTGCTGTAATCTAACCAAGGAGATATGAACGCATGCAAAATCACAGATATCTGTAAAAGTTCAAATTGATTATATTGTTGAAAAATAAGTCTAAGGTGACAAAAACATGAATTTTAAATTGAGCCGGATGCATTAATTTCTCTTGATTGCAGAACAATAATGGACTAAAAATAAGCAGGAAATAATCAACTCGTTACGACTATATGACAGCATTTTTTCACGTCCTCATCAGAATGAATCCAAACATGCATCTGAAGAAAACGACATCCTGTCTCTTAAAATAAAATTAATGTGACCAGGTTGTCAGGGCCTAATTAATGATGAGTCTGCCTCATTAATGATTAATAAAAATCACTTCTGTTTAGTCAAGGTCACTCTGACCTCCTCCTGAGTAGCAGACCCAGGCCAGTGGGATCAATTTTAGTCTCTAAAGCGGTTCCAGGACCACCTCCTGAAATAAAATCAATGGTAATTGGATTGTGCAGAAGAAAAGAGGGGATGAAGTGAAGAGGAAATGAAGGACAAGAGGCTTTGCAAGGACTCTTGTAATGGCTGGCGAATCTAACCATGTTAGATTCCGGAAAAGCTTTCCCTTTTCTCATTTCACCTTTCTAGCCTGATTTGTGTGACTTTCCAGTCCAGTCCAGTCCAGTCCATCCAGTAGAGTAGTTTACATCCTGCCAGAATGCAATTCTCTTACCTCTAAACTACTTCTATTTTCCTTCCCTCCTCTCTCTTTCTGTCCTTTCCTGTCCTTTTTCTGTTTCCTATGTGCTTTACATACAAGTCCACGTCTCTTTCTTTTCTGTTTGTATTGTCTTCTGCTGTAGAACTTTTCACTCTGAGCTGTAGTGTGTTTTCTAACGGGGTGTAAAGTGGCTCCTTTTCGACCAGGACGGTTCCTTGGCTAGTTCTGGGCTAGCACCTAATTTTAATAGCTTTTCCACCACAGAAAAGCTGGACTTTGCCCCTAAAAACAGGTGCCTAAAAGAGCCAATGAAGTCAGGGATCGGGCTTAGCAAACCAAAACTTTTGTCCGGCATATTCATGAAGCCTAAGTAAGAACCTTATGGCAACGTAACCGAGAACAGGGTCATGGGGATAAAGATCAGCGTGACAGAAGAAAACCAGGTGATGGGCATAACAACTAAACTGATAGTTGAGAACCAGGTGATAAGGATGAAAATTAGTAAAGAGAAAGATGAATACAGACCAAAAAGGGACCTCCGGCAACACAACAATATTCGACAGAACCAAAGCCCACATTCCAAACTTTCAAATCTGGTCCTTTGAGAAAAACAATTTCCAGAGGGTCCTTGATTTCAATAACAGCAGGAGACAATGGTGGATGGAAACCCACTCTAGCACCAGCCCAGAGCTAGTACCTGGTTCATTTTTGGCAGGAAAGGGGTATAAGATGAATGTAAGCTGGTCCTGGAATGGGCTAGGCTAAAGCTGACACACAATCACAGAGCAGGCTGACATAAAAAAATGAATGTTTATATCTTTAAAGAACAGATTGGTGAACCCAGTTTTGTCTGATAACTGTGATCTGTGACAGCTCTGTGCCCGTCAACCCCACTACGCAAAGATCCTGTCTGTTCGCTGTGTACTCTATCTATGCTGATGACTATTGTCTCTGGGTTCACGTTGTATCTTTGAAAGATACCAACTGCGAATGTGTTAGAAAAAGTCTGAGAAGCCCAGATCCTCCTGACTCCAGGGTGACGCTGACTGTCCTCTCTCCTTCCTCAGACAGAGCAGCTTGATCCTGGGGAGCCACCAGAGCTTAATATGCTTCATGTTAGGAAACCTGTGGGACGCACACATTCCCTACCCAATGACAGCTACATGTCGCTCTCCCCGCAACCTTGTGGTCATACGGCTACTGCACAGCTTCTAGAACAGACAAAGTGTTCCCAGTATAGACTGGGAAGACACCGGGCCCAATCAGGTAAGGTTTGATACATTATCCCATTCAACTGAAAGGCCAAAAAAACATGTAGTCCTATGCTGTCGTCCTCGACTGCAAGGGTATATCCCCAAAAAGTCTCCAATCGCCTCACTGAATCCCCACATTAAACAGTCCATATTGACTCAACCTAACTATTTCTAATTGTTAATTGATAATATTTATCTGTGAGACCATTATGAATTCAGTTGGAGCTGCTTTATTGTCCCTGAGTTTATGTTGTGATTAGTGTGAAATATAGGTTTGTATGGCCATCTATAAAACAGCGTAGACCCCAGGAAGAATAGCTGCAGCTGAAGAAACTTACATAAACTAATGGTGATCTTAATAAACAAACAAATATACATGAAAACTTAAAGCAGATTATAATAATTTTCTCTGATATTCAGAACTGGCTGTGTCTAATCTTACCTCACCATTATATTCTGTCCTTTGTTTGCTGTTTTTGTCTGCAGGCTCTAGCTGTTCGGTGCGCTCGCAGCCGGAACACCTGACTGTTCCCACGGATCTCTTCAGACCCATCAGCCCCCACAGCCACTCAGACTCAGAGAGCGCACCACGGCTCCCCCCGTCTAGATGTATACACTCCGTCAATCGCACGCTACGTAGACAGGTGACTAAAATCGCAGGTTATACTCCTTTTTCTCCCTCCTCCTCCTCCTTTTAACCCTAACCTTGTACCTGCTCCATGTGATGTAATATGTGTTGATGTCAGTTGATGTTGCGTCAGGTATGTTTTGTTCAGGGGTTGTATAGAGGTTAAATACTTTCTAGTAGAGACAAATTTCTGTTGGAGAAATCTATATACGTATAAAACGTGTTCCAACCAAAAAGCCCACAATCAGACTTTAGCATAGGTTTAATTCAGAAGTTTGTGTCTCAGAGTGTGTAATTTCATGAAAACACAATTTTTTTCTCAAAATAGTGGAGGTTTATTCTCGAGGCCCATAAATTTAGGAATTTATGGGCCTAAATTCCCGTCGCACAGAAGAATTAGTTTAGAGACTTCCTGAATATCGTTCCCTGCTCCATGTTCTGAATGATTTTACTTTTCTTCCTCCTTTTTCCTTCACTTCTCCCTGGTTCTAATGTATCAACCGTCTCATTCTCCATGTCGTATCTGTTCTCATTGGATCTCAGCTAAGTTGGGCCCCAAAGCCTCCTGACCCTGAGCTTCTGCTAAAACAGAGAGACTCCTGTTTTTGAAACAGCAGCAGCCATCAGGCCTTTCAGAAACACCGACTTCCATGTCCATCCTCCTAAAGACACGCTTTTATTTTTCCATCCATTAGACTCCGGTCCACTGCAAACCATCAGCCACAAAGAGTCAAAAACTATTCAACAGGTAGCATTTGCCTGTTTAATATATTCTTGAAATAGTGACAGGAAATTTTCAGAGGATTTTTTGTGTAGATTATAATTCATCCAGGTTGAATTAGAGGCAACTGGACAACCGATTTTAAGTTTAAGTCGTTTCACTTATCATCAAGAAGCTTCCTCAGTTCTGAGTGGCGGGGCGTAAACTTGTTCAACTTGTTACAACGTTGTAAGAAGTTTACTATGTAAGAAGTCAACAGTTGACCACACATCACTAATTCGGGTCTCGGAAAAAGGCCTTAGTCTCAGAATAGGAATACATGTTTGCTTGTTTTTTATTCTGAGTTTAAAGTACGGATTCTGATGACAGAATTCTGAGTTCAATCTCAGAATACCTTTTCAGTGCTGCAGATCTGTGACTCTCACTGCATTTTGCATGTTTTCTTTTTTTTTGTTTGAGGGTGTTGCTGGTTCTGACATAAACCGGGATGTTGGGTTTGGTAGTTTCTCAGAGACTGCAGCCAAATATGGGATGAAGATGTTGTCCGCCGCCTTTTCTTCCTCCATTCACCATCATCCACACTTTGAATCTTGTTATGCTAACGACTTGCACGATGATTCAGCAGATGATCTAGACAAATGTGTCCCTAACGACCCACATTAGTGATGTATGGTCAACCTAACGACTCTCTATGTTTCAAACACCTCACAGGAGGTAAAAAACTCGCCTTCCCACCCTGAACTGACCCCCCACAGTGAACTGAGATAGCTTCATGGATGACAGTTCAATTCAAGATAAACAACTTTATAAATAGGGGTAATTAATTTAAAGCAGCTTGTATCAAAAATACAGACAGACGATCCAAAATTCAGATGAGTAAAATAAATTATACAAGAGATAATAATATATAGATGAATGAGATACAAATATTATAAATAAATACAAAGATGATGACCATAAGTCATTTAAAAAAAATGAAGTGATCAGACAGCCACTGCAGAGGGAATGAATGATTTACAAGAGCGGTTAAACATAGCTACGCCCTACAAGAAATCTTTTTTTTTTAAAGTTATGCTGCATCGTTTCAACCTCTGAGGATTGTTTGGAGGATTATTTGATTGCTGACCGGTGTTTATGTTGTTTGACTGAGAAATTTACCCACAATGCAGTGCACTTAGTGTAGGTAACTACCATCTCAGGGAATTGCTGCAGAACAGCTAGTTATTTCAGTTGGAATTTGACTATTTTATACACAAAGTATTATTATGATAGAGTTCTAGTCGGCCCTTACGGCACCAACTTTGGCTATAGAACCATCATGATAGGGTGATCATTTTTTATTGTTTATAGTTTGTAATCTGGGTGTTACAGCCGTGGCTTTTGATTGGTTGGGTCTGGTTCTGATATTTTCATCCACTAGATGTCTCTGTGGTCCCATCGCTCATGCAAGGAAAACCCAATCCAAGCATTATTTCCTCTTCAAGCATGGCTTGTTTCCTCATCTCTATCCATTCCAATATTTGAATTGACCCAATTCAACGCAATTACAGTCAAATTCTATTAATTTTGTCTCCCTTTTAGTTTCTTTATGGAACGAGTCATTGGTTCATTTGATTATTTTTAGTGCTTTCAAACCCTTCCTGTCCTCCAGCAGCTACATCTCACCTCTGACTATGAGCCTCACACCCTTTAAAAGTTCAGAGGTGAGGATTAAGACATGGTGAAAACTGAATTGTTTCACTAGCAGCTGGTTTACAGGGTTTTGTGTGGATAGTCAAAGGTGGAAAGTGATCTGGCTCGGACTTCACCGTATCTGGCAGGATTCAATCAGCCGTGTCCTTCTGACCAACTCCAATAGAAAGCAACTTACATACTCTTGGGCCAAATGAGAAAATCAGTTTATATGAGTGAAAGGGTTCGCCCAGCGATTGAAGAATCTTCTCAAAATCTTCACTTGGTATTTTTTCCCCTTATTTGCAGTCACCAGCAGTGCACAAATTAAATTGTCCAAAGGATCAAATGCAGAAAAATGTACAAAAATGGAAAAATACAAACAAAATGAAACAACTTAAACCCTTAAATGAGCAAAATATGTATGGCTATAAAATGGAAGCCCGTCCTTAACACTAGTTATTGAAAATAACTAAATGAGTATTTCTGCAATACCGCTATTGTCAAGCTGGCACCACAGTTAGGATCCACAAGCACGACTAATACAACGTCTGGTGAATAATGTCTTTACTAGTAAAGGCAGGCAAACAATAAACAAGGGAG